>JAQIXN010000059.1:0-81252 GCA_034698145.1 Proisotoma minuta | reverse complement strand
GCGATCGTTCGTCTTGAAATCCCCAAAGTTATGAAATTCCGCGAATTTTCCCATAAACTTCAGATGTGTTTACCAACTTTGTCAGCAATTTGATTTGGAAGTAATTGGAAGATATGTCGGGGTTATCTTACTCCGACCTCTTCCAAGGGATCTCGTCCCTGGAACAATCAATTTCTCGCCTCCGTTTTGGAATCGGGGATTTTCTTGGCCTCCCAGAAAAAGGTTTAAAATTTTTTATTGCATTTGCAAATTACATTTTCATTATTAAAGTTGTTGATATTTATAGTTGAGGTTAAACTGAGAAAGAGTCTTGAGGTCCTGCTGGCCTCCGAACTATTTCGTCCCACGCTGACATTGCTGCTAACCTCAATTTTGGACGATCTTCAGCGTCTGGTTTCAGAAAAAGAAGAGGAAAGAGAAGAAAGTGACTTGAGGGACTTTGTGATAAGCCCAGAACATTATTGCTACGAAAATGACGTCCAAGAAGATCCTCTGGATTTTGAGCCTTTTGAAGCTAAAGAGACGCCAAAGCCGGTTCCAAATCCAAACAAAGATCCTTTTGTGGCCATGTACCTGAGAAATGAATGGTATACAACCAGATTGACTTGTATATTTGTACAAAAAAAGATGATATTTTGTTTTGCAGTGTTAAACGACCAAGAAGAAAAACCAAATTGATTCCAAAATTAGAAGATAATGTTTATTTAGACAGTGACAATGATTTCACGCCAGAGGAGGAGGATGAATTTGACGTCAAAGATGAGCCATTGTCCTGCTCAGAAACTGGATCTTTCGACTCTGAAGACAAATATGAATTGAAAAAGTCGCCCAAGAAAAGGATAAAAGTCCAGACTTTGACCGTGACGTGCGTTGAGTGTAATCTCCAGTTCAAAAACAAAACTCGCCTCCTATTTCATCAAAGAGATGCTCACAGACGTCGAGAAGCTAATAAAAAGCGTACGAGCCATTGTCTCATTTGCGAGCAACCGTTTGAAAGTTGGGTGGCCACAATGGCTCACTGGAAGTCCCATTTTGGGCCCGAGGAAACAAAATTCATTTGCCCTAAATGTCCTGGCAGGGAATTTATCAATATAAAAGGACATTTGAAAATAGTTCATTCTTTTGGAGGATCCACTCCCAAGACTTGTCCATACTGCCAGAAACTTTACGATAATGATACAAGATACAAAAGTCACTTGAGAATATGCAAGGTCCGCTTGACTCAGTCAGGTAAAGAGAAAAAGAAACTGATTGATCAATGCGAAATTTGCCAAAAAGTTTTCGCCAGCAAGATATCTTTGATGCAACACATGAATATCCATACGGGAGCAAAGGTTAGCTTGAATTAAATTAATATGATTCATTTTTTTTTAATGTCAATTTCAGCCCTACAAATGCAGCGAGGCTGGTTGCAATCAAGCGTTTAAACACACCGGGACACTACACGCCCACGTCCTCCGGTGGCACAAACAAACAGAGCGTTTCCTCTGCACAAAATGTCCTTCAACATTTTCCTATTCTTTTTCCCTGGATAACCACATGAGGGAGATCCACGGGCCGCAGGTCACACTCCTTTGTTCCATGTGTCCCGTCACTTTCAAGAACGAGCGTAATTTGCGTCGACACGTGACCAGAGTCCATCTAAACATCCGACCTCACGCCTGCACTTGGGAGGGTTGCGGGACGGCGTTTAAAGAAAGGGCCCATCTTGCGTACCACGTTAAAAACACGCATCTCAAAGAACCTGGAAGAAGACGAGGAATCAACAAACCACGATCCTTTGTCGAAAGAAAGAAAAAACTGAAAGATAACCAAGAAATAAATTAATTGTTCAAAATATATCTGTTTATTTTTCAATTATTTTGGACATTTCAATGGGAATTTAGGAAATTATAGTTTATAGTTTTTTATTGGGTATTTATTTATCGTCTGCAGTTTGAGCAGGAGCAGGCCCGGCGAAGATAGGGCGTATTTTGTGCGGATCCAGATTGACGGTCAACTCTTCCACTAGAAACGGGCTGGAATGAGACAACCTTTAAGGGCGTCTCTCCTGGCGCAGAACATCCAGTTTGACCTCCAAATGACACCTTAAGCTGCTGGTTTTGAGAAGAAGATTCTGAAGACGGCATCATGCTCACATGCATTCCCTGCAGCAGAAAGAAAAAAAAACATGAAAATGCCAAAGCAATAAGTAAGATTTGGGTAGAAAAAAAATCAAGAACATACATTCATCCCAGTTTTTCCGAGAATGTCTTCCCAACTTAAGGGGATGTACTTGACGTCTTGAGCTCCCTCAAGGCCCGCTTCCTTTCGGTCGCAGTTGTTTGGTGCGTTGGAGGCGGATGCGAGTTGGGCTGCAGTGATTTTGACCATCACAGGAGAGTTTGCTGCCGACGCTTGCTGCTGCTGATACATGTTTGATGCAGCTCGGCGTCCAATTTGCTGCGGCTGACGATTTTGGCGGGGTGACGACATTCCCTGCTGTCCTTGGAATTGTCCCTAAAAACAAACACTGTTAGTTTCAATTTTTAAAAAGTCTTTTCAAAGTCTACCAAAGTTGTGAAAGAGTTTGAGCCTCGTCGTTGTCGGGCCGTGCCGCCAGGGTTGACTCCGGTGCAGGTCATTGCGGCGGAAGGAATGGAATTTGCGGTTCCGAAGCAGGAGCGAGAGACTCCGTAGTTTTGTTGAAAGTTCATTTTTTTCTGAAATTTGTTGAACTGTCTGCGACAAAAATTATAGCAAAGTTTTTTGAAATTAGTGAAATTTTTAATTAATTTTATTTTTTAATGAAAATTCTTTGGGAATGATTTTGTTTTCGAAATACCAATGTGTTGATATGAGAACTATGCTATTCGTTTTTTTCCTAAGGTGAGGCAAAAAAGTGCACAAACAAATGGATATTGTATTTTAGTTCGAGTCCAATATGAATCCTCTTTATTAATGTTAAGGAATGAGAAATTAATACAATTTGAAAACAATAACCGATTATTTTTTCATGTAGCAAAACATGTAGAAAGAGGAGAATGTTGTTAGTTTTTTTTTGTTTCGAATTTACAACTTGTTGAAGGCTGCAATGTCCACGGATTGGACCTGAAAAAAAACGCATACAAAAATTAATTTTATAATTCTCGTTCTTGCACAAGTTATAAAAAAAGTTGACTCACGAAATCCTCAAAATCTTGGATTTTCTCCACCAACTCATCCACCGAGACTTTATCATCCTCCACAACGGTTGCAATTTGCAGTTTTTTGATTCCATAAGCAAGGGGGACAAGCTTCGAACTGCCCCAAAGTAGTCCGTCCATCACAATGGTTCGCACATTTCGTTCCAACTCTTTCATATCAGTCTCATCTGTAAAAATAAAATACAAAAATTAACCCATTAAAACACTATTTTAATAATTGGATTATAGTAATAATTTAATTGTAAACTGACCATCCCAAGGCTTGACATCCAGAATAACATTGGACTTGGCAATAACTTGAGGTTTATTGGACTTTTTAGCCGCATAAGCTGCAAGTCGCTCCTCTTTAATTTTTGCAGCCTGCTCGTCTTCCTCCTCATCACTTCCAAACAGGTCAACGTCGTCTTCCCCGTCGGCGGGGGCTGGCGCAGATTTTTTGGCGGCGGTGGCGTCCCCAGCACTTCCGTTGGGGGTCGTCAACTTGGACTCCAACCTCGCCACACGATCGTTCAGCTTGGAGACTTCAGCCTGCAATTTTTCCAAGGCTTGTTTGAGCCTAAGGTTTTCTTCACGGATCATGATGTCGTCCTCAGAGGGGGCAACTCCACCTGGGGAAGAAGAACTTCGGGTCAAAGAGGAGACAATTGCAGCCCGAGCCTCAGCTATTTGTTGAGATATTGCTGAGAGTGGCGTTTTCCCGACGTCCCCATTACAAAGCTTAGTTTCGACTTTGGTATTAACTGGTGGAGGATTTTGGTTTTGGCGACCGTCGACGGTTGTTGTTTTTGTCGGAGGCACAGCAGTCGTCGCCGCCGCCGCGACAGCGACGCCCTTGTTAGCACCACCCCCGCCTGCACATATACAGAAGAAGAAAGGCAATAGACAGAACGCTCCCGGTAAGATTTTCAAGGAACATTAATTTTTAACAGCCCAGTTTTCGAGCGTTTTTATTCCATTTTTTTGTAAGCAAGCAAATTAACAAACAAACTGACGACAAATGTTACAAAAACAGCAAAATAGCAAGCCCCGAAAATGTTAATAATGAGCTAGTCAAACTTTGTCAGTATTTAATAATTGCTACTCTAATTAAACTGAAGAAGAACGGCTTCAAAATTATAGAGTTTTCAAATTACTGCCAACAATTCTACCACAACTCAAACTCCAACAGAAATTAACTGCAAATAAGTTACAAAATTACAAACTGAGGAAGACGTGAATTACCGAGAAATTCGTGGTATCTGGTTTCCGCAGCTGTCAACTTGAGAAGGTCGGCTGTGAATTGGGTCAAACTGTCCACGCAATTGGCCATATAACTTGGTAATTGTCGTCAATTTGGAAAAGTTGACGAGAGGACACGTCTGCTGTCTTTGGACACGGCGTGGTAAAAGAAAGAGTCAAATTGAAGTCTGGCAAATTTTGAGATTTTCGTCTCACGTGACTTTGAAGGGTGGCAGGAGTGGCAAGTCTTCAAACGCCAACAATTTCCCAAAGAAAAATCCAGAGAAAAATTGAAAAATAATGGGTTGGGGAGAATATCCAGCGGAATACAACGCCAAGGTCCATGGGACCTATGACCCTGCCCGGTGGTATGGAAAGCGTAAGTCATCTTTTCTACATTATTTAACTTTAAATGTAACGGTGCAACATTTAACATTTAATTGCAAATTATAGCCGACACTGCATTTGGTCAAGTAAAATTGGGGGAACTTGGCGCGTGGTTGGGACGGAGGAATAAAAGTCCGATGGCCATGGGACAAGCCATTGGTCGCGGTGAGTTGAGATCTGTAACTAATTGATAGGCCAGTTAATTGATTGTGGATATTTTATCTTTTAGCTTGGTGGAGATGGAACCACAAATACACGCTGCCGTTGAAGGCAGGCATCACAGGTCACGCCCAAATCGTGGTCGGCTGCATGGTCTTCTTCTATCTAATCAACATCGGCAAGTACCGCAAACACAAGTTCTACAAATACCATTAAACAAAATTAAAAAGTCATGTTGAAGCGAAGCAATTTAAAATTAGCCATCTGCTGCTGTAGTTAACCAATTATGTAAAATCCATTATTAAATGAATTAAATTGTAAATCCTAGAATCAATTTATTGCGTAAGTATTCTAAATATATCACGACGTCATGCAAGCAAAAGTTTATCTAACACTAAACTTAGTATCTAATTAACTTTTTGGGGGTTTAACACTTGCAACAATTGATGACTGACTAGCATTAGGATTACTTTGTATAGTTACAACTTTTATGGGTCCTTTTGCCTTTTCATTTTCCTCTCCCTCCTTTTCTTCTGGGGGAATAATGAGGTCGATGGCGGACCAGACCCAGCCCTTGACGGTGGAAAACATTGAGCTCCCCACTTCCTCTTCGTGGTCCTCTCGATGATGTTCAGGAATTAGGCTTTGGTCAAAGGGCTTTGGGTTATAATTCACACTCGGCATTTGTATGTGAAGGATTCTAACGAGCTCCCGAATCTGGGCGTCTTGTTTTGCGGTCTCCAGATAAAGGTCACGGAGGTCATTTTGAATTTGGATAAGTTCCGTTAATCGCTCTTCCTCTTTCTTATCTTCTTTGCGACTTGAGCGGATGTATTCGGCGATTAAGAGGGCGGCAGCAATGATGAAAATTATCCCTTCGCCCAATAATTCTGCGCCAAGTTCGATGGCGAGTGCTTCGTTTAATTTTGGGATATTTACAGGTTTTCCTATTAAGATTAGCCAATTTAATTAAAAAATAATTTTCCAAATAATCAATGAATAATTACCAAAGCCCATTGACCACATTTTCATTTTGACTTCCGCCCAATGGTAAACTGAAATGGATAAAAAGAAAGATGAGCTAAAGTTTGACTCCAACGTTTGACGACATACATTGAGCCGGAGGCATGCAAATATAGGTCCGAAAGAAAGGATTGTTTTTAGCCCTCCTTTTGACGACATTCGCCAACGGTTTTGAGACCTGTTTAAGTAGCAAAGCGCCCAATTTCGCTATGGGGAATGCCCCCACTACCATGTTGCCGTGTTGGGGGGCCGCAATTGTCCACCAAAAGGTCACAGGTCAACCCACGTCGCTGTTTCCCAAAAACCTGGAAAATTTTCAAATATTAATATACTAATCAATCCGAAAATATGGGAAATTGAAGGAAATGAAACTTACCCTTTGGTGGGGGTTAAAGTGGAGGCATTTTAATTGTTTCAGGCCAAACGATTGTTAAAAATCAAGTGGCCAGTTGAAAATTTGAGAACTTTTTGCATGCGAGGCAAGTTGAGACTTTAAACATAAATGCAAAAGGGTCACAAATACTGCTTTATTGTGACCTTAATAACTGAAATTATTTCATTAATATTCATATTAATATTTATTTTAAACGGGACGTCATTTAAAATGAGATTTTAATATAAGAACTTTACATTTTAATTGGTTAGAGTTTAAAGAAAAAATAATAAAATTAACAAATTGTTGGAACTAAATTTTTTACATACAAAATTAAATACGAAATTCAGTTCGAAATTAACCAGTTAAAAAATAAACTTAATCCGAATCTGAAATATTCACTTCGACAACATTTGTAGAAGAATTTTTATCTTTGTTGGCCGAACCGTCCTTGTCCTTTTTCTTGTCCCCTGTCGAAATACTCGACTTTTTGGCCGAACTGCTGTCCTTCTTTTTCTTTTGACTTGTTCTGTATTCTGCAATAATTAGCATCAAAGCAACAATTAGAATTATTGGAAATGTCAATTGTACAAACTCGTTTAATTATTATTTCAAAAGGTACCAATTAAAAGAGATTCGAGGGTGTCTCTAAATTGAGGGAATTCCATATCACTAATTGCTTCCATCACATCGTTAGAGTTCATCGTCTTGCGCCCCGCTTTTTGCGACATTGCCGCAGCTGTACAAATCAATATAACCAAATTAAAATATTTTTTATCTTCGTATTTAATGAAGCAACATGAGGAAGCCTAAAACTAAAGCCTACCTGTGGCTGTCGTATAAAGGACGAAGACTGATGCGGCTTTGGCGATCGTCTTTCTCGTCTCTTGACTCACGTGGACGTTGGCCGGAAGGGCGTCATTGATGACACGACTGACGGGGGCCACGGGGAGGGACAACTCTTCCGGCTTCTCTGCCATCTAACTAAATGACCTTATGATATTAATTTTCAGTTTTAAAAAATTAAAACGTTTCGTGTATACATAAACCGGAGGAAATAAAGGAACAATAGTTCGTGTCCCGCAAGCGCCTATTGGGGCACTTTGTGCAAAGACCAAGGAATCTGTACAAAACTGACGCTTTATTGATAAGAAAAATATATAAGTTAAGGATAAGTAAGTTTGTTAATTATCTGCTCATTCCGGGGATCCCCCCTTTTGAAATGACACCTTTAACTACGCCCTTCAGTCCTTCTTTCGCCGTGGAGCCGATGATTGGACTCTTCCCCAGTGCGCCCAACGCCATGTCCCCTCCCTGTCCCAACATTCCAAGTCCCCAGCCCAAAGTTGCTCCCCCTGGGACATTGCTCTCGAGGGACTTTCCAAGTGAGCCTGTGACTGTCCCTAAAAGCGTGGGTCCGGTGCCGTCATCAGCCCCCAAAACTTGGTCAGCCACCGCTGAGCTTACAGTGTCCGTCATCATGGAAGAGAATGAGCCGTCGTCTTCTTGTTTTCCTAGTTTGCCGCCAGTGAGACCGCTGAGAACCCCGCCAACGCCTCCAGTAGCGCCACCAATTGCGGTCTGCAACCCATTTCCTGTGGTTAGTGATCCGAGGACGCCTGTCCCAGCCGAAAAGGAAGCACCAAGACCACCAATAAGTCCTAGCAAAGAAAACAACAATGTACCGGGAAAATTCAAAGTGGAAGAACTTGGAGCGTCTGAGACGAGCGAAAATTCTGACCCCAGATTCTATTACCTGACCCCATGAATCCGCCAGAACTTTTCCCCTTTTCCTCTTCCCCCTCTTTAGGTGCCGATCCACCGCCCATAAAACCACCAAAACCTGAGCCCATTTTGCCGAAAAACCCGCGACGTCCACGCTTTGCTATATATAATTAATGCAATCCGCCTGTTATCGGTAAAAAATGTTGATCATCCAAACATTTTGCTTACTATCGTCATTTGCTACGGACGCGGGGTCTTCTTCTTCAGCTTCTTCGTCATTGTCGATAGAACGACGACGACGGCCCAAGACACCTGTCAAACCTCCCAGCAAATTTCCCACAGCATCACCTTTAGTTTTCGGACGGACTTGCTTTTTGGGGTCAATTGTCGTTGTCTTTGGGGCTTCTGTCGTTGTTATCACGGCTAAATCGAAAATTTAAAACAATTAAGTGGGATGCGAGTTTGTATGCAAATCAACTATACAATAAATAATGCTCAAAATAAAGACGAATGCCTTTGTATAAATAAATAAAACTTCACACTAAAATTTCATTGGCATTCGTCTTTATTTCTAAACTTTCTAAACGTTAATTTTTTTAAAAATATTCACCTTCTGGGCTTGGACTTCGCTTTCGCCGGCCCAAAGAACCGACAACGCCGCCCAAAAGATTACCAACGCCTTTGAGCAGATTTTTCCCTCCTGACGCGGCTGCATTGTGCGCCCCATGCGCCAAATGAACGGGAGCGTATGTGTATTGTGGGCCTTGAGCTGCGGGCCCGGGCCCGGGGACAGCGGCTGGAGTTTCAGCCTTTTTCTCTTCTTCCGCTGGCGGTTTCTCTGTCGTTGTTTCTTCAGCAGCTTTTTCTGTCGTTGTTTCACTTGTTACTTCTGCTTTTTTCTCTTCTGTAAAAGGGAAAAATGGTTGCGAATAAATGTTTATTTATAATTATTGATTTATTTGTACCTTCGGGAGAACGTTTAGTACTAAGAGCTCGTCTTTTCCTTTTTCCTAAGAGTGAACCGAGGCCCCCCAAAAGTCCCCCCAAGGGAAGGTTATTAAAAGGACCCGGGATCTGAACTTCGGTAGGATTTTTTATCTCGACAGTCGTGTCCCCATCTTCAACTTTTATGTCCTCTGAAAATCAAATACTCTAAGTATGAACTCGAGTGAGAATCGAAACATTTTCAATAAAAGAAGTTAATAATTAATTTACGTGGACTGCGGCTTGCCCTAATTTCCTCTTGTGCATTTCCGTCTGACGAAATTAAAAGTCCTATAAATAAATAATTATTATAGCAATATAGCGACTTAAATTCTGTTGTTCGAGTTGTAATCGAAACCTTGTGGGGATCGCTTTCGACGTTTTCCAAAAAGTGAGCCCAAGACCCCAGAAATTGCAGACACGGGATCGGGCATTCCAGGGATCATCGAACCACTGGCTTGAGGGGCCTCGGGCTGACCCTCAGGTGTCCCTTCCGGCGGGTCTACACAATTAATTAACAGACACATTTGTAATGTAATCAACTATGTGTTTAAAATTATTCACCTTGAGGCGTCCTTTTAACTTGTTCTTGGACATGTTCTAGTCCCGTTTCGGTCTGGTCAACTTGTCCCAATTGTCCGGCGTTCCTCTTTTTCCTCTTGCCAAAAGAAGAGCCCAATAATCCGCTAATTGTTGATCCCAATGAGCCAACCACACTTCCAGCTTCCGAACCCGCTTTCAACGCTTTAATAAAAATCAAAAAGTCGATGATCAATTCAAAGTTTTAAAATGTTCAATCCGTTGAAATTAAAACTTAGTGGTATAATGTTAAGTACTCTTACCTGCGCCAACAGGGTTAAGTGTGGAGCCCAAAGCGGAGGCGAGGCCCATGCCCGTGCTCGCGAGACCTGAGCCAAGGCCTAAACCTGTGCTTGCCAAACCAGAGCCGAGGCCCATGCCGACATCCATAAGTCCACCTCCAAGGCCCTGAGCTGCGCCCAGTCCCACTGTTCCTAGACCTTGAGCAAGTCCTGTGGCCGCACCAACCGCGTCTCCAGTAGATAGCCCTTCAACTGTGGACCCTAAACCTCCCAACAATCCACCAGTTAAACCTAAGATCAATTTTTAGTTTTTGAGTTTTTAGCAGCAGGCGTCATTTTCATGTGTTTACCCGTGAGTGTGGTTCCCACTCCCATTACAGTACTTCCCAGACCTTGGACTGTTCCAGACAACGTGTCCCCAAGTCCTCCGGCCGTCCCTCCGAGAGTTCCCCCCAAACCGTCATTTACAGTTGCACTTAGGCCACCACTTAGTCCGCTCAATGAAGCCTGAAGGGCCCCCTGGGGCGGGATGCCGCCGGTTGGGTAGCCAGGTGGTGGATATCCACCTAAAAACAAAAAAAAACATGTATATTTAGACAAGTTAACTTTGCGAATTTTGAATTGTACCTCCAGGATAAGGGGAAGGCCCTGAAGGGATTGCGGGTGGTCCACCATTTTCCGCAATTTTTTTCTGAAGAGCTGCAATGTCTACGTCCCGTTTGTCAAATTCGTTTTGCATTGGAGCTTCGTCGTCTATAGAACGCTTTTTGCGAAGGACAAAAATATCTTCCAAGTTTGGTGCAACTGTAAACAATCCATTTGGTCACAAGAAGAATGTTTTTTAAAAAATAAGTTTATTATTTACCAGATTGTGGTGGTTTTTGCGCTCCCATATCCAGTACCAGAATTTCTAAAACCAAACGCAGTTAATTTTGAAGGCACCGCTCAAAAGCGAGCCCAACTTACCGCGTACTTCCTTATTGATGGGCTCAAAATCTTCAGAAAGTTCATATTCGACTGAAATGCGGAAAATTTGTAAAATGCTGTGTGTTTCTTTTCAGTTATTGTTTTACCTGATCGTTTAAAAAATCCAATTGAGGGCTTCCCATTAACACTTAGAGAACTAACAGAGGAAAATAGGGCAAGGGCTACTAAAAGACAACAAGACCCCATGGTCCCTTAAGGGTCCCTTCACTCTTGGATATAAGTTAAATAAATATTGCTTCTGTCTAAATGGGCGTGATTTTGATTTATGTTGTTGCATTCATTGTTTTAAGTAATTGACCCGGTTGTGAATGAGGATCTAATGAGGACATTTCGCTTCTTGTTTTCAAAACATCCAAATAATCCAATCTTTTCCGACGCTTCACTGTTACAAACTTTGCGTTCTATACTATTACTATACATTACTAGTATGCCATTCAAACAGTTTGTTGTCCGTCTGAATCTTTTATGAGCGAATTACAAATCAACTGTCAAAATAATTCAATAAATACTTTAATTTACTATGCTTTAGTTGTAGAATTAGTTATGATAAGATAGGGGGTGATTTTCTTTGCAATGGCCACTTTGTTGAGACCCCACCACTCCTCGAAGGCGTCTTTGGCATTCTTGCCATGAAATACGGGTCCGAGGCCAGAGTACATAAAGTTGAATAGGCCGCCGTAGTACATGACGTCCCCGTGGATGAGTTTAAAGGGGACGGCGCAGGAGGGACAGGCCTTGAGGCGGAAATAATCTTGCAGCAGCTTCACAAAGCCGTATTTAACGGACATGGCTGTGGCCCGCATGAGCATCACCGCGTGTTGCGCGTACCGCTCCGTTATTATGTCCAGACCTAAGGTAAATAAATTCTACATTATTAGTTTGTTATATTAAGTCAAGTTATATTAATTAAAAAAGTACCTTTGAGAACGGAGTGGACAAAGCCGTATACCTTGGGACCAACGACAATGCCATCCGGCGTTTGGGGGTTAAGTTTTGAGCCCCCTTTGGCATACGCATAGCCCTTGGAAAGTATCTCCAACTCCAAAATTTGGTTCAATTGTCCAGTTTCTCTGAAACAATGATAATTATTTGAACATTCTCTAATCTAGAGCCTTGAAATGTTTTCTATATATATATTTTCTTAAAATGTACCTTCTTGTAAGCTTGGGTTTGTTTCTTAGTTTGCACTCGTGGGTGATTTGAATTGATTTGTCTGGATTTTGTTCCAAACAACCAGTTTTATGGAGTGAAACTAATTGGAGAACTTTTTCTTCCGAGCATTGCGTCCTAAGAATCTTGACAATAAATGTCATCGTGTGTTCAACGTCTTTAGCATTTATGAATTGTTCGGGAGTGGGATTAGCCCAAGGACACGAGCCGTAGCCCATGAAGACGACGTTAGAGAGTTTTGTGAGGACGTGGTCCATGTCTGCCGCTGAAATGTCTTGCGTCAGCCAACCGTAACGAGTGAAAATATCAGTGTCCATGTCCTTTGACGCTTCTGCAAGTTTAAAAAATATTATAAACATATAAGGTTTCATGGAATTGAGAGCAATGTTTTAAATAAATTAAATTGACCATTGACCCCTTCCACACTTCTTCCCCCTTTCAAAAGTCCTCCTAAACCGAGAAGACCTCCCCCTCCTCCCAAAAGACCTAGACCTAATAAACCGCCGCCCCCGAGCAAACCGCCGCCGCCGCCTAATCCGAGCACTCCCCCCAAAAGTCCACCCGCGGCAGGAGCTGCGGGGGCTGCGCCTGGTGCTGGAGCGGGAGCTCCACCAAGCAGTCCCAAACCAAGTAAACCTCCGGATCCTCCCAAACCCAAAAGCCCGCCGGATCCTACAAGGCCAAGTCCACCATCTCCTAATAACCCCCCTAGTAATCCCCCAGTCCCATTCTCTCCGCCGAGGACGCCTTTTTTACCAAAAAAAATATTAAGCTCCATTACCATTAAACCATTAATAATATACAAATGAAATTACCTCCAAGAAGCCCACCCACGTCAGAAAGACCACCAGTGCTGTTTGGCCCCACTGGATAAGAAAAAAGAAATAGCATTAATAATTATGGTGGGAATTTTGTCCTAAAATTAAGAATGGCTAACGCACATCCAAGACCAAGTGGCCCCAACAAATCGTCCGTAGTCCCCAGCCCCAAAGTTGTGGTGAGTCCATCCAGCCCTAAAAGTCCTTGTCGTTTATGAAGGGACTTTGATTCTTCTGGAAAGTATCCCTTGGGGTCAGAAGTAAAAGTCACTCTTGTATCCCGCCGCTTTCTTGTTTTTTCCTTGCCAGGCGTACTGCCGCCATCTTTAACGGAGCCTAAAACATCCTTCAGCAAATTCAAAGACTGAGCAGAACCCGCGACGGCTTTGTTTAACTTATCGGCTCCAATTGCGCTCGCGAGATCGTCTGCAATGCCGCTAAAATCATATCCAGCCTTTTCTGCAATCTTTGAGAGCATGACGGGGAAAGTTGCGGCTGCCACAACCAGATTTTGCACAGACATGGCTTCGTTGTACGTCATAGCGGACGTTATTTTACCTACCGCTTGAGCTTCATCATCCGTAAGGTCTAGGTCGCAGAAAAGGTCGTAGTTTTCCTGTAATTTATAAATGATTTTCACTTTGTTCTGTATATATGTGTAAATTGTGTAATCCAAATTCTCATACCTGTGCATCATATCCCATTTCTGATATCATTGGTGTCTTTACAGATACCGCTTTTGGTTTTTTAAGTCCATCCGATGACCCCTTTTCCTCCTCAATGTCTGCGGGGTCGTATTCCGCAAACTCCAACAATGCCTCTTGTTCATGTTTGCGACAAAATGTGGTTAGCGTCTTGTCGCATGTCGTCCAGCCAAAAGCTCTGTTGGAGTTTCGAGAACCACCTCGATGATCCCAAATGTCAAATTCAATCTTTTTCTTTTTCCCATCTATACGGATTATAGATTTGGCGTCATCGGATTTTACGGGATCTCTGAAATTATTTTAGCGGTTTTTGACGAATCCCTTTAAGTTTTTTTTCTGAACAAACTCACCTAACATATGCATAAAAGACTCGGTAATGTTTGGCTTCTTTAGGACTTTTCTTGAGGACGACATAAACGGCTTTCTTCCCCGAAGTCTTCTTGAGGTAGTCTTCAGCCCCTGAAAGGACGACAATGTCCTTTTCTCCGTCGTAAGAGTGACGAACAAAGACTTCCGTCCCCTCTCTGCCCTCCCCAATGTCAGGGTTCCGATAAACGGTTTGTTTGTTGAGTCGATCCGCTTTCTGCACGAGGTAATGGTCACCCACAAAACTTTCTTCGTCAATCCCCTTGGCCTCGGCTTCGATGAGGGCGAGGACGTCGTCCAGACCAAAACACGAGGAGGAGAGGGACAAAAGAACAATTGAGAACAATAGCACCGGCCCCATTTGTACAATTTGTGCAGTGGGAGGTGCAGCAGGCAGACGGATAACAAGTTAATTATATTGTACTTTAATTTTTTATTTGTTAAACAACTTAAGTAGGACAAGAGGAAACAATAATTGGATGCATTAATGTGATTCATAATTTATGAAACTGAATCTTTTTGTTTACTTTTAGGTTACTGCTAATTGCAATAATTATGCATCCAATTAAGTTTTAGTAGTAAATATCTGCCATATATTCTAAAAAGGACGTGTGGTTATCAAAATAGGACTTGAAACTGGCTGCCATCTGCGAATGAGTGTAATCTCCATTAATTATGAATTGTTGAAGGGCCACCAATTGGAGTATGTTGGGTCTGAATTTGTTTAAAAGTCCCGCGCACCCACCACACGCTTTAAATCGGTAATAATCCTGAAGTAACTTTGTGGTGGCTGTCCTTAAAGTTAAAAGCGCCGCACGGGCGAGTTTTATAAAATGGAGGGGAAGTTTTTTCAGCGTCAGTGCCAGATTTTGGAGGAGAGAGGAACTGAGGGTGGCGACTGAAGGGGTCGAAGAGAGACCGTTAGGAGTCGCTGCGCGGAGCTTTGGTTTTGGCGCCCAACGACGGAGAATGGCGCGAGAGAGTGAGGTCAGTTCAAGGGCAGCAGAGAGAGAGGTCAATTCAGATTTTGAAAGTTTTTGTTTTTTCCTGAAAATTGTTAAATAAAAAAGGATTTATATACATAGAATTTATAAACAATTCTTGAATTATTAAATTGTTACATTATTGGATGGTTCCAATTAATTCTGAGTGTCCCTCCCTTGAGCAGTCTCATAATTTTCGCTTCCAGTAATTTCTCCATTTGAATCTTGTGTCGATCAGAACATTGATTTTTAAATAGTGCGCTATAAATTTCTGCCGCCTCTGACCAATCACTTCCATTCAATCCCAATAAATCTTCTCGAAGCACCAGCTTAGTGACACAATTCCCAAACCCAATAAAAGGTGGATTTGAACTCGATCCCTTCAAAATTTCTGGGAGCTTGGCAGCTAATTGTTCGGGATTAATGTCCCTCGTCAGCCAGCCGATGTAGGCAAATAAAGAAGTTTCCACGCGGGGCTCTGTTTTGTTTTGCGCATGAGTGGCGTTGGCCACAAGCTTCAAAACTCGTTCGAAAAATCCAGTGATGAGAGTCACAGGTTGACCCAGAATTGGCACCTTTTGAATCCCAGTTTCCACAATGTACTTCCGATGACGGGTTAAAAATCCGGCCACGGGTTGAACCATCTTGCTGTTTAATGGGGGTTGGGGAACGTTGTTGCGGAATTTCATCACGGCGACTACGATGGGAAAAGCAAGTTCTCCTATCGCCAAAATATCAACGTCCGTAGATGAGATGAATTTGACTGGAAACAGTATGGATCCGCATTATTACAACTTTTGAAAGCAATATATAATTATATATTTATTTCAAACATGATTACCAGCATTATTAACGAGTACCATGTATCCCCCTTGAGCCACATACTCTTCCGCCTTATTAATGAAGAGATCGACGCCGCCTCCTCCAAACATCCGGAGCATGAGGGTTTTAAAACGTTCGACCCCTCCCCCGGCCCCCGCCATTAAACTTCCCGCCATGCTCTCAATAATATCGCCTGCCCCGTCCGCCCCCAACAACGCCCCCGCCACAGATCGCATCACGTCCCGTCCACTCTCTCCCTCCGCGTCAACAAGAGACTTGAGAATTTTCGCCACCTTATATAGAGCTCAATTAAAATGTTGTTATCCGATTATTATTATTATTATTTGGTCACCTTGTCGTCTGCCCCTGGTGGCGTAACTTTCCCAATAAAATCTGCCGGAGTATCGTTCGTTGTCCGGTTTCTGCCGTGACCTATATTTCATTAATTCACCAAGAAGCTAAATATATTTATATTTATTATAGATATATATTTGACTAGAAATAAAGCTATAATCAATCAGACCTTTTAATGAGGACCAGTAGCCTAAAAATTCTTCTTTATTAATGAGTCCATTGGGGCCGAAAATAAGGCCTAACATGGTGCCTTTGATGAGGCCCCCTTCGGCGTGAATGCGGACAACGGACCCCTTATTGAGCATCTCTTGCTCCTCAGAAGCGTCCTCAGGTTGAACAAAATCAGCGGCATTTGTCACGATAACTTTGTCTGTGGGTACAAATTGTTCCAAGAATTTTAAATCCCAATCGCCGATCGTTTCTTGAAAAAGAGACACGGCCAATTTTATGTCGGTCAACTTATTTTTGGCGAATGTTTCCATTTCTGAGGAAGGAATTTTTGTCGTTTTTATCCCTGAAAGGTCAAGGGCCAGCTATCCAAATTAGAATTTACATAAATATTTTTTTAAACCTAATCATTCAACAAATAATAATGTCTTTGTGCCTTTGTTTTATTCATTACCTTCGACGCCGCTCCTGTGGCCGCGGAAAGCGTGTAAACATAAATACCAATCATTTTCTTGACATAAAGAAGATCCTGAAGCGATTGTTCGAGGTCTATGAAAAATGGGTAGAGTGGAGTGACTTCGTTTTCTTCTGAGCTCGTTCCTTCAGGATTTTGAATTTCGTCATTACTATTTGAAGTTGACTGCCGTTCGTCGGCATCCGCGCCCACAAGGGCCTCTGCCGGCAGTTCAAGTTTACAAGCTGCGAGCACAGAACGAAAACATACAGCCCAACCAAATGGATCACTTTTTTCCCGCGAGCTCCAAAAGTCGAATTCTACCAAGGAGCCGTTGCCCCCATCGTTCCGATTTCTGTGAAAGCAGAGGATTGCAATTGTGTTCTTTTCTTGAAAACTTTCCATTAAAATATTAGCCTACCTCAAATAAGCATAAAACACTCGATAGTAATGTTTTCCTATATCCTGATCACGTTTAAGGACGACATAGATTCTGCCCCCCTCTGTTCCCCCGGGGGGTTTAAAAACAATAATGTCCTTTCGATCTCCTTCTTTATTATATGCTTCTTCTGACATCCGGAAGAACAAGGTCTCTTCCGTGTCTTTCACTGTGTAGTTAAATGTTTGGGGGGAAATTAAAGTCCCCTCACCTTGACTTACAACCAGATCGTCTTCCCACGAATCGGTGGGTAGAGACTCGACGACAGACGAAATTAGATCAATATCTCTTCTAGAACATAGAACGAGCTGTTGTAGGCCCAACAAAGAGCAGATTAACAATGTCAACTGAATCATGCTTTAAATAGTTTAAAGGGAGAAACTATTTCTCTGTTTATTTAGGTAGTTACAATGTTTACAAAACAATTTGGTGCCAAATTACGCAGCTGAAATAAATTTAAAATTATGTAATTCTGTGTAATTTCTTAAAAATATTATTAGTATATGTTTATTAGTATTTTTTTGTATTAGAAAAAATAGAGACTGAGTCTTTTGGACATTTCTGGGCGAAAAGACTCGAAAAACTTTGTGAAGGCTTCTTCTTTATTTGCAATTGCTGCGTATTCGGGCTCAGCGTGTCGTTTTGTGATAAATTCTCCGAGGGCGGTAAATAGGGCGCAGTCTGCGACGGACTCTTGCATCGGCTCTGAAGCACACTTTCGACAGTGCTTGTATCTGTAATAATTACAAACAAATATAAGAAGAGGGAAATTCAAATTTCATGAAGAAAAATTACCTCATGAAATCCTCCAGTGCCTTGGTCAACATGATCCTCGTTAGTTTTGCAATGTTGCGAATTAGTTTGAGCGTATGAAGTGGCGTCTTTTTGGCAACAAGTTCCAAATAGAGGAGTGCCATGCTTTTGAACGTTTCCGCGTTCCGAGAACCACTTTTTGGCATTTTCTTGCTTTTTAAGGCGGACGCATAGGCGTGGGAATATGCGGATAACTCTACAGCTTTTCCCAACTTGTTTATTTGCTCAGGAGTTATTTTCGGAGATTTTCTGCAAATGAGAAAATTGGTGTAAACAAGCTGTGAAACATTCATTATGTGGACCGAGCATTGTTTACAATGTCACAATACATCACAAACTTACACAATGGCATGCGTTTCTGAAATATCAAATGTTTTATCGGCATCGTTAAAGACCAATAATCCTCCCGAGATTACTTTATTGAGGAATTCCACTTGATCCTTAAGACACCCAGTGCGAAACGTTCGGAAATATAACAAGGCAGCTTCCCGCCCATTTTTGGCCCCAGCCCAATCGTTTTCCGTTACCGGCTTTAGCACACAGTTTCCAAAACCTACAAAAGGCGGACCCTGGGCAAGTTTTGTTGTCGCAAGTTCAGTTTGTTTTATATCTATCGTTCTCCAGCCTACGTGGCTGAAAATGTCAATGTCCGTCAGGGCTCCAATATCAGCATCTAGAGATAATTTGGAATCATTAATTTAGGAAAAATAACTATCAAACAAACAAATCTTACATTTTTCTTCGATAGGATTTTTAGTCTCTCGCTTTTTTCGTCGTCCTAGTTGAGCATATGTGGCATCTACAGGAGGAGGAGGAGGAGGATAAGCGGATGAAGCATCAGGATAAGCACCAGGCGGTGGTGGATACATGGGCGAAGGAGGATATCCTGCGGGTTGAGGGTAAGCTTCTGCCGTCGGCATCGGTTGAACTTGCTGTCCTGCAGAAAATGTTCCTGGCGCAACTCCCGCGGCCTGTTCGGCGGCAGTCCCGTAAATAATTTCCTGTCCCGTGAGTGGAGCGGTAGCGGATTTTTCTCCATTTCCTTGCCTCTGATTGTTAATATTCCCGTTGTGATTTCCCCCGCGATCTTGACCCATTCCGATTACACCTGGACATCAGTTACAAGTTACCTACCGATCATATTGTATTATATTTATTTATTTATTATTGCCTCCGATTCCTAGAGCTTTCGCGCCCATTTTGACCAATGTGTAGATTCCCAAGCCGGGAGCAGCGACGACCGCGCCTATTTATAAAATTATGCAGTGGTTTATCATATTTAATTGCTATTTATTGGATTGGACAAACAAAGTTTCTGACCTGCACCACCAAGGCCTGCAGCAGCCACCCCCGCAATTCCACTCCATAACCCTCCGAGGCCAATAGGCCCGAGAATGTCTCCAACGACGTCCACAATATTTCCCCCCGCACCTCCCACAACAGTCAGTGCCTTGTCCAGCAGATCGTCTACGTAAGACCGGTCATCCGATATCTTTCCGATGCCCAAAACAGAACCGGCTGTTTCGAATTTTTAGTTAGTATTTACAAGATTTCAAGAATTTTTTTGAGGCTCACCTAAAGAGTCCCCAGCATCCATGATTACTCCGTAAGGCGCATAAACCCCTGCCACAATATTCTCCGTAAATATTTGACCGGAAGACTTTTTGGTGCCACCAAAAGCGTTGTCGATGGCGTAGTTCAAGTTATCTATTCCAATGGAGCCCGTGGTGGAGCCGTCCTTTTGGATCCCTTTGTATTGTCGAACGGCTTGTTCTCCGTTGGCAGACGAAGTTCCCACATCCGCTTTCCCAAACAACCACTGCAAAACTGAAGATTGAATTAGGACATGACAATTAAGTTCTGCTTAAGGAAGGCTTATAGTGTATAGTAATTCAAATTTTTACCCCGTCCTTGTTGCGCATTTTCAGCAATAGCTTGTCCCACGCTTCTTCCCGCCACCAGACTCGCGACCACATTTTCGTTCATGAGTTTCAGAGGATTGGGTGTGCCGGCCGGTTGGTCCACCTCATCGTTGTCAGTCCCGCGGAAAAGCCCGCGCATTATGTTCATACCGATCGCTTTGTATCTATGTATGTATATAAATAGATAAGCTGAATTTGTTTTGTTTAAATTCATTTGGATGTTAGTTAAATATTTTACCCTCCCACGAGCTCGTCAAATTTTGCATCACTTGGAGGCGGATGGAGCTCATTTGGCGGCAGTTCGCCCACGGCAAATGCCCCCACTTTTACAATCGAGGCGTAAAAAATCAGGGTCCCACCTAAGAATAAAAAAATACAAGATGAATGAGTTCAGCCAATTTTTTTAGACGTCGGGACTAAACTGTTTTTTGACCTGCGACAGTGCTTCGTCCCATATTAACCAGTTTTTCTGCCACCGCAGTACTGGCATTTGCCTGTAACGGACTCGCCTCCATTTTGGCCTGAATTGCCCCGATTTTCTTCAACTCCTCCTGAATAATTGGGACAGTGTGTTCCTCATCCTTGTACATTATTTCCGCCCCCGCCAAGACCGTTGTGGCCTAAATTTAAAACTCTATGAAACTTTTAATTTGAATCATCATATTAGTTTTTCTCTTGCCTGCGCCATCGCGGCAATCACAGAACCGATAAATCGCTTTTGAAGCTCTCCTTGTAAAGAGATGTCACACCAGTAATCAAATCCATCCGGACTGCTGGAATGCGGGAGTTTAGCACTTCGGAGGTAAGGGAGCGGCGGGAGGATGATTTTGGGGATGTCGTGACCCGCCCCAATAAAGTCTTCGTAGTCTGAGCTGTCGTCGACTTCAATCTGCTGATCTTTTTTGCAAGGAAGCATGTTGCTTTTGCTACAGGTCACGAAACCGAACAACATGGCTTTATTTTGAGAGCGTCCGCGCGGAAACCAAGCGTCCCATTCAATGGCCAACGGCTCAGTAGACCTTCAATAATTTATTAGGGGACAAAGTTAATAAAAATTGTGAAGAGCATTTATATGTATATGCGACAATGTTTGAACGCCATACAATTTTTCCAAAAATGTCTATTACCAAACCTAATCTAATGTTAAAGTCCACACTGTGGACTCCACAGTAAGTTCGAAATGTTCGGATGCGTTAATTTTAAATATTATTTTACCGAAAACATGTAAGAGATCAAAACATGTGTAGCTACCATTTGACTATTTGTTCATGAATTTAGTTTATAAGTAATCGTCGACCTAAAGCATCTATATAAATCGTTTTCAATTCACAATTTTAATCAGACTTACTTTACGTATGCGTAGAACAATTTGTACTCGTTCTTACTGCCCGAGGACAGTTTGAGGACAACAAAGGTTTTTTTAGGACCACATTTTGGGAGAAAGTCCTCCCCTTCTTTAAGCACCACGACGGCCTTCCCTTCGTCGTTTCCCTTCCTGACGAAAATGGGGGCGCCGTGTTTTTCCGTTTGGGTATGTCGATAAATTGAGTGGTCCTTGAGAACCTCAAGCGTCACGAGCTGGTCATCTGTTATTTGGTAGTCCGTTAGAGATGCGGCGGAGGACTCGATGAATTTTATAAAGTCCTCCTCCGTGGGTGCTGCCAGTAGAGAGGAGGGGAGGAGGATGAAGAGGAAAAACAAGGGAATGGCGGAAAATGCCATTCTGCAAAATAAATTATTCAATTAAACATTAGCGTTTTCATATTTTTCGTAGAATAATTAATGCTTAAATACTTGCCCGTGTCGGTTGATTTAATCCTAAAGAAAAACAAAAGAGGTAGACGCGGAAGTAATTATCGGGGTCAGCATAAACCCATTGTGTATATTTTTAAAAAGCACATGGTGCACGTATTTCATTCAGCTGAATGGGAACTATTTATATATGCAAATTAAATTAGAAAAGTCATGAAGGGTCTTAAAATTGGAAAGGACGAGATCCGAAGATATTTTCCGCACATGGGACAACTCGCAGGTCACGATATGGAGCAGACATTCCAACTGTTATTCTTCAACCTCAGGGGTCAAAACAGTCCTCTTTGATTGTTTCGAGGAAGCAGTTCCAATAATAATTTTTGCCATTTTTCTTCAAACAATTCACTTTCAAATATGAATTCAACGGTTGAATTTTCTGTGTCTTAAACGATTTTAGAAATTGCGAGGTCTAGCTCCAGCAAAAGCAGAATATTACAAATACAAAAATTAAAACTTTTATTTGATTCTTGAAAAAAAATTAAATATTGAAAATCTATTTCTGGCTTGTTGCTGGTGAAAGAAATTAATATATACAGGTATATGTATGGTTATGTTCAACTCAAGTTAAATTTTATGTAGGCTTCTCACCTAAATTATCAAAGTAAAAGTCTGGCTCTGGAATTGGACGTTGGCCACAAAACATTTCCAAAAGCTCAGAAATTGGATAATTTTTGGTCAAATCTGGATTGGATAAAAATGGTCGAGTTGAGCTGCCGACAAGTGATGTTCTGTCAATCCAAAAAGACTGAAATAACGCGCTTGACGAAATGGACATGCTACTTGACGTGCTCCCTGTCCCTGTCCCACTCCGCAAGGACCATGTTTTCCCGATTTTGGGCAAGTCACTTAATTTTACATAGCCTTGAGTTAATTGACTTTGGCCCGGTTTCAATTTTGGGGTCAGGGCTCTCTCAAAATGCTCAATGCTCCCCAACATTTTCCCTGCTCAAGGTTTAAAACAATATTAGCTTATCGTCTCTATTAGAGCATCCTTTTCTTACCTTCTTTTAATTTCAAATATCACTTTAATAATAATGAAATAAATTAAAAGGCGAAATTTTAATAAACACCGTCAATTCCGAATTTGAAGAATTTGAAACGAAAGTCAATTTAACATTTTCAGTGCTGAAGATTACTGCTCAGCCGTTTTATCAAAGTCAATGACTTTTTTGTCAACAAAAACAAAACAAAATCTTGATGTTGGGGTCAATGGCCTCAGCAAATCAAAATTTCAAGAATTCCACAACTTTATTTTTCCATCTGTTCCTAAAATAAATTAAAGTTTCCAAATTCTGAGTAATTTCCATTAATTTGTTATAATAATAGGTAGCAATTAAATTTGATTAAGGATGGAGCTGGGAGATTTGGAGAAAGGGAGAGAGTCATTGTTGCAGGCGCTGGCCATTTTGCGAGATGCAAGTGAAAGCATTTTCAATTTTCGAGTTTAAATACTGACGCTTCTTGTCGCAGGTTGAAGAACACGGGCGCAAATATGGGAAAATTCCGGAATTGATTTGCGCCGGACGGGAGACGTCAATTGCCGTCCTTTGTGACATGATTGTGCGGCTGAAAAAAGAACTCGAGTCCAAAAATAAGATTCCAAAACTGTTGGAAGATATTTTGGGTAATTTTCAATTAATTTTAATTAACGAATTTTGGTGTCATTTTCAAAGTTGTATTTTGCAGCTGGATGGACAAAACTTGCCCGAGATAGAGCGGAAATGAGTGAAAAAATTAAGGAACTGGAGGAGGTAAAAAAAACTTTCTCTTTAGCAAAATTTGCATAAAACACTAGCACTATTAAATGCACAGGAGAATAAGAGTTTATTGGAAGAAGTAAAGAAGCTGGAAGTGGAGTCGAGTGAGTCGAGAACAAGATTGTCCCATTATCAGCAGACTAGCAGCAGTGACAACGATCATTGTGAATTGGAACGCCAAGATTATGGAAACGATCCCAATCAAAAAAACTCTGGATACTTTGGAAATGGAAATGACAATCGACCAACAAGTCGAGGTTTCTCAGTAAAAGAAAATCAAACCCAATTCGACAGAGTAAATGGATCCGCCGCAGCAGAAGGAACTTTACAACGAGGGGTTAGATTTCACTTGACGTGCTCAATGTCGTGTTTAACTCTTATATGAATATATATAGGACCTTTCCCATGCACTTCTTAACCAAAGTCCTTTTGAAAATGTAAATCTGGATCGAAACTATTACAATCCCACAAAATTTTTCCAGCGACTTTCTTCTAGTTCTGTCAGAGGAAAAGGGGGGAAACGGGGTGGGGGCAGTGAAAGTAAACGAAAGCCAAAAGAAGCTGGAACAACGTCATCCAAAGTTTCCAAACCAAGAGGAGCCAAAGCAGCCACTCAGGGAACAAAGAAACGGTTAAAAAAATATAATAACACCTAGATCGATTGAATTAATTGGTTGGTTTTAAATAAAATTGATTTCTATTTTTGATGCAGGGGAAAGAAAGCTGCGGAAAAAGTTGCAGCAGCAGTGGAAGCAGAAGAAGCGGAAGCTGCAGCTGCAAACGATTCAAATGTTTCAAGTGAACTAAATCTAATTGAGGACCATTCTGAATCCCCAGATAAATGCTTCTTTGATTACAGCAGCACTTATACGGATGAGACAAGTTGAGATTTAAATTTCAAATCTTTATTTTTTTTTGTTTAATTTTATATAAGTTTCTCACTTTAATAAGTGATCTGTTTGTTTGTGAGGCGAAAGTAGTTGATAAACTATTTACTTGATAAATAAGTAATAACAGCCAACTTTTCACTTTCTCCAAACTTTTCCCATGAATAATACATAATACATTTTCTTGGGGCTGTCATTTTAGCCAAGTTACATTACATATCACAATATTAGGAGGTAGATAAAAGGTTAATAATAAAATTGACTTGGCTATCGATCAACGTTGTCTGTAGACATAATTGGATTTATGGGAAAACAAGTGAATTAAATTAATGAGAATAGCTAACCATTAAAGTAATTGTTGGCTGACATGAAATGTAATGCTCAGATCATCCAAGTTTAATTTTTTTTTTTTTACTTTTAGTCAAGGTACTTTTAGGATTAAAAATCATCACGCAAAAGAGAAATTGATGACAAAGTTCAGTTTTTTGGACGGGAGATATATATTTTTTTTTTACTTAAATAATTTAATGATTGACAAAGAGTTTTAATCTCTTAACTTTCAGTTCAGTGCGCAAAGAGAGAAAAATGGCTAAATCCAGAAAATTGGTCTTAAGAAAAAGCCGACTTTCTGAACTCTAAAAAATGGAAGAGTTGGAATTGTTTTCTGTAATAAACAGTTGAATTAAATATGTGGTAAAAATTAACTCTTAATAGCTTAACTTAATCAGATCTTAACTTTTGTCATCCCCATTGGATATATCTTGGGCAGGTACTAATAATGCTTCTTGGGAGGATTTGTCATTGTCCCCATTTTGAGATACCGTTGGGGAAACTGGGGCCGGGCTTGGATTTGGAGAAATGTCCGGACTTGATGGTCCATTTGTCAGTGATTCTTCAGCTTCGGCATCCACTTCAGTTTCACTTTGTAAGGCTGCGACGGACGCAGCTTCTTCTTCCCGCTCCTTTTTGACCTTCATTTCCGCTGCGATTTCTGTCCATCTCATAAGGTTTCGGGTGACGCCGTCCAACAGCGGCTTCGTCTCAGGGACAAGTCTTTCCAGAAGGGAGTAACAGGGGACGCAGATCCCGGAGAGAAAGCCCACCTTCAAATTAAGTGACTCCTAAATAACTTTGTCTTTTTACAATGGGATTTGGGCAATGTCGAGAAATCTTTAAATGAATGTGAATTTAAGGTCAAGTTTGAAAATGGACATGATTGGACATGGTCATCGTCACAGGGAAGCGGCAAAAATTTACCTTAGACATAATTAAGAAAATTGTCTCGTTCGGGAAAATTTAAATGGAGTGTTTCTACATTTAAATACCAAAAATGATTTTTTTGCATATCGAACCGGTAAATTGAAAACAAGTAAAATTTTGACCTCAAAAAAGACCAGAAATCAAAAAATGTCAAATTAAGCACGATTTAGCTAGCTCTCCGCTAAATATTTACATCTGTTTACAAAGAGTTTATTTAGACATTTCAGACCCAGATAAAAATCAGACGGTCAAACTAAAGATTTCCCGATGCATTTAATTTGAATAAACTACCTGACTTGCGGCCTGCTCGTCCTTCTTGTCCCTGTCCATCATGGGGATCGGCGTCCGTCCTGCCATTTTCTCCAAGTCCCCCTGCTCGTAAAACTCTTCAAATATTACACGCACCGTCTCAACTTGGGCATCCCAACTTTTTGTACTCGCACAAAGATCTGCGGCAGTCATGGCTATGGCCTCGATAAGCAGTCTGCAAAAAGTATTATGGTCATACGACCCTTGGCCCCACTCATAAATGTACTTGCCTATGATCAGGGATTCCCCATGAAAAGGCTTCCCTCTGCACCAGGTCATTAAGTCGTGCTTTGTTTGGGAAGAAAAGAGCTAAATCTGTGGCCAAAATGCAGTGTTTTATATTCCCCAACACTTGTTTGTACTCTTCAGAACTCAGTTTGGAGAAAATGTTGTGGCCCTCCTGAAATTAACATCAAGGAACACATTTCTTTCAGCACAATTAATAAGTAAAACGTGGGAAAAGAGATGAAAGTAAAAGGAATTAATTATTGTAGACTGGAGAAAGAGAATCCAATTTAATGAGGATTTTTCTTTGGGGATTACTCGGCTTTAGTGATTAAAGGGATTCATTATGAGGGAACTTGTTATTCCGGGAAGAAAGTGGAAAGCTTTCACTGGAGGAGAAAGCTACAGATTGAAATTCAATTTTGACATTGAAATTCCACTCGCAGCACGAAATGGCAAGTGACACGAGGCAGTAAACTGGAATTGAAATTGTCCACAAAATAGGTCAACACTTTCCCCAAATGCTTACGGCAATGGCAAAGCAATTGCAATTCCACTAACTTTCTCCCCCAATAAAATGCACCACAAAATCCACTGAAACAACTTTTCGGAGCCCGAGCCAGAGGCTGCAAACAAACATTTGAGGAAAACTATTTGTGCACTCAAAATTGCCCCATTTTGTGATAAGCAGTTGGATGGAAAGCAAGTACATATAAATATAACTTAAGTGTTACCTGCTGCAATATTGTGACTGTTTGGTTAAAGTGGTGGTGTTCCATTGTTGAGGTGGTGTAAATGGAGGCAAGAGGGGACGCAGTGTCCAACATGAACTTGTTACTTCGTCCCCTGTGGTCCAGGTCATGACATAAACATCCCACGAATAACGCAAGACACTGCAATTTTACAATTCATTAGGAAATTGTTGAAGCCTTTGTTAAAAATTGAATGATGGTTCATACTTCCAAAGGTCTGAATACATTGCTCTTCTTTAATATGCAGTACATGGAGTTGGCCACTGCAAATCCGTGTGTCCAGTTGTGGTAGGGAACTCTGCGGTAATTCTTTCTCACCGTGAGAACAAAGCGGTATAAATGGTCCGAGTCAAATCGATTAAGTCCAAATAGGTCTATGAACTATTAATTGAGCACAATTTTTCTTTCGTTATTTTCCAGGTGAAATTTGGATGAAAGTATATAATTTACCTGGTAAAGGGTGTAGTGAACTTTCAAGTCATCGTCCACGGACATGGACACAAAGTAATAGCTGTAATCAACACAAAAATTAGAGGTTTTCCAATTTGGCTCACTCTTTGAAGAGTCTTTTTATGGGGTGCTTAATTTTTAGGGCAAATAAGTGAAAGTTGATTGAATTTGTGGCATTAACTGAACAAACAAGCCGGACACTTTTTTGCTATGAAATCAAGTTACTTTCATATTCATATCATAAACATGTTACAAAAACAAATTCATTTCCCTCAATTTCAATTATCAATGGGTAAAAGTTTAAACAAAAGGCTAAACTAAACAACTTACTCATCAAGACCCAAGACATTTTCAGGGACGCCTTCCGCCTTGAAGTGGACAAATTGATCGTCATTGCACGTGTTGTGATAGCTGAGGACTTCCAGGGCGACTTTGAACTTTTGCTCCGACCTCCGAATCTTGTCATACAACTTTGCATGATGAAGGGCCAGGCCGCAATAGACGGCGAACGTCTGAAACGCCTCTTCGTCTTCCTTTGTAAACACGCCCACGCGCTTGTTGACCATTTGTACGACGCCGATGACGGTGGCGCGGATGAAGACGGGCATGCAGAGGATTGTTTGGGTGTGGTAGCCCGTGATCTGGTCCACTGCCCGGTTAAATCGCTCGTCCGCATAAGCGTCTGGAATGTTGAGAATTTGACCGGTGGCCGCAACTTGACCGGCAATCCCCGTTCCTATTGAAAACCTAATTTCTTTGGCTGGTTCTGAAAAGTAGAAAAGAGATTAGGGAATTTAAGTAAATATAAAAGGAAGGAGGAGGGATATGTACCTTTCATGGATGAGTCTGGATTTAGGACGAGATCTTGGCCGCCGCCCATGTCAAAGAGACGGGCGTAAAGTTCCTTGTTTTTATTATCTAAGAGGAATAAGGAGGCTCGGTCCGCATCCACCAGTTTCTAAAGGAAAGAGCAAAGATGTTATCGTTTTGCCTTGGGTTTGAGAGATTGTCCGCTTGCCTGAGCATAGTTCATAACCTTCTTGATCAGAGTGTCCATGCTCACCATGTCTTGGAATATGGATCTGCAAGAACAAAGGAGTGCAATCACCAAATGTCACCCAACTTTATGTGTATCTTGCAAATAACGCAATCTTCCCATTTTGCCCCAAATTGAATTTTGACTACCCCCACTCCGTGGGTGGGGCCACAATACTGACACTCGGCAGTAATGTTCCACCACAGTTTTTTGAGCGGTTGGCAAACACATGCAGTTTGTAAACAGAAGTAATAAGTAGCCTAAAATGGCTGCATACCTGACAACGTTGAGTAGAAAGTCGTTCAGCTTCCTTTGTTTGTTCATCACAGCATTCAGCTCGGCGTAGTGGAGGGCAATCCCGCCCCACACCACGTACGAATTCACCACTTCCTCGTCCTCGGCGTAAAAGGGAGACGTTGGGTTAAGTCTGTGGAGCTCGAGCACTCCAGCCAAATCCCCGTCCGCTCGTATGATGGGGTGACAGAGGATGTGGGCCGCCGCTTTGGACTCTGGATTTTCTCCAAGTCCTTCAGGAAATCGAGCCTCCGCTTCGGGTCGCGACAGACGAAGGGGGGCGTTGCGACGTTGGCCGACGTACGCCGCCATCGTCCCCCCCTCCGACATTGAGTAACTCTTCTCATTCGGGGAAATGAAACTGGGGAAGATTTTAGGTACAAGTTAGTTTGGGCCTTCTCAAAAGTTGGGAAAATGTGAAAAAATAAAGTTTTCACGATGACAAAACAAATGATACAATTTTTGGTAATAATATTTACAAAATTAGTCTTCCTTTGATAAAATGTGTTTTGAGAGTTTCTCTAATGATCTGATGATTGAAAAGATGTTTTGTTGGCGAATTCTGAGTAAATTGGAAGTTTGTTGTAAATGTGAAAGGTCTTCACTTTTTACTCCACTTTCTTCCAACTTTCTCCGTCTTAAAATTTGATCAGTTCCAACTGTATTTGGGAAATATGCTTTACTTTTGTGACTTTCAGCTAAAAATATATATATTTAGCTCTTCTTGACCAGTTGTGAGTGGCTTTGGAGCTTTCCACACAAAAAGATATGCTCCCACTCCCATAAAATATTAGATTTTGACCAGTCATTTCAATTTGAGTTCACTTTAGATTTTTTTTTCGAGTTCCTCTGCAGAACTGTTGCCTTTCATTGGCTAAAAAGATTTTTAGATTCAGGCTCTTAACCAATTTTACTTTAAATGGATTTGTCCCTTCCATTTACTTTCTCCCCTCAAACGACCAATGAGAGCCTCTTCAAAGTTTAAGCTACTTAAGTTTACAAAAGTTCTCTTTTCACCTCAAAAAAATCCATTTTTAACTCTAAACTTACTTTGCGTTTGTGTTATTATTTGCCACATATCTCTGCAGCGTGTCGTTCCCGTTGTCGGACAGATAGAGAGTGAAGCTATCCGCCGAGACCGCGGAGCTGAAATTCCAGAAAACTATATAAATAAAACTTGGTGGCGCTAGATGGGAGTAAGCTAAACAGGCAAAGAAGCAAACGTCGTCAATTATTGGCAACTCACGAAATGCATGTTGCAAGTTCCCACATGACGCTTCCCTCCTGCGAATTCCGCTGCAGCGACTTCGCCAGCTCTTGCAACATATTTTTCCGAGAGTCGCTCCCACTCCCATATTTCCATCTGGAAAGGGAAGATTTTCGACTGTGAGCCGACTTTTGTCTGTCAATAAGCCAACATTCCAACGTCTCTTGGTCCACATTCCGCGTCACATAAGACTCCAGGAAGTCGGGGTTGGAAGCGAGGAACTCTTCCACTTGCGCTGCTCAAAAATATTCAAACAACATTATACATCTTTCTCCCATAAAATTGTTTTTTTTTGTAGGGAAATTGGGATTGGGCTTTAGCCACTATTTATAGTACCTGAATCCATGCCCAATTTATCCTGATTAACTGCAATGCAAGAAAGAAAATTTGAAAGCACTTTCTCCTATTAATTAAAACAAAAATCGTTTTTGACCTTGATGGTAATTAAATGGAAGAATATCGATTTTCTTTTCATAGAGCTAAAGCTAATCTACTAAAAACAGATTTTATGACACGAGTTAAGTTGATGGGTCATGTAACAAATCCGACATAATAATGTTAAACTCCAGCCCCATTTGCGGACTACTAACATCAAATAACATTTGAGTTTTAGCAGTTGCAATAAAATTTAGAGTTAAATTACGGCATTAATTTAATGTCTGGAAGAGTCATTAATGTGCCTTGATAATAATTTGTTGTTGTTGCTAAAACTAAAACTTTTACCATCGCAAAATATTTGTTGTGTCCTGCTTAAAAAGTTTTATGAGAGAAAGTTTAGAGAAAGTTGCTCTTGTTTAATTTTTCATTGTGAGCTTTAAGCTATTAAATTAGGAGGAAGAATAAATTGAGGATTTGTTGTTTTTGCCATACAAATGGCCATAATTCATCTTCAACTTCAACTTTATCATTTTTTGCAGTAAAGTTGGTTCACTGCTTTCAATTTGAGTTAGCAAAAGCTTGGGGCTTAAAGATAAAGCTTGATTTATTTACTGTTAAATAAGAAAGCAACAATTATTACCTTCAGTTGCTCCAACTTTGACACAGGAAGAGCCCATTTTTACCCCTTCACGTTTACAAAAGTGACATTTTACACAGCAATTATTAAACTTTTCACATTTTGCTGTGCAATTTAGAGTTGGCTGGTTGAGTTTTATCAGGAAGGTGGAAAGACATTTGGTCAATTGATAGTTATCAGTTCAACAGGGTCAATAATTATCTCCCAATCATCTCTTCCGCACCACAAAATCTCGGGACTCATATTTCTGATCACTTTTGTAATCAAATTGCGGCTTGGTTGGTTAGATAGTTGGATCAATAAGCCAATTTATACGTCAAATTGACTTTGCTTTAATTTTAATTGGAAAGCTCTCGCAATTTATATATAAAATGGAAATCTTGGTCAAAATGACGTCAAGGACTGTGGACACTTTTACAATAATAATTTCCAATAATTGTTCCAGCCCACAAACAACAAAGCTTTGTTCTCTTTCCTTTGGCACAACAAAACAATTTAACTTCAAACGATTTAGCACGTTTTGAAGCACACGGGAAATTTTCCACAAAGTTTTGTCAGTCTACTAAACTTTACGACTTTTTACTTTATGGGACTGGGAACAAAAAGGTGTGACAATTGTATAAATATTGAGCAATTTGCTTTGCGTTTGTGTGTCACTTTGAGACTTGTCGGAAATGGTCATTAACCGCAGTTTCAAATAGTTTCAATTAATTAAGCGAGTGGCCAAACCAGATTTGACTCGAGTGAACTGATGACTGCAAATTGTATAAACTAAACAAGGAGATATAATTGAATGATAATATTTGCAGAGAGGCAGAATTTGTTGGGACGCAGGTCACGTTCCACGTCAATCTCCCCATCAAATGCAAATACATTCAAACGGAGACAATGGAAACTTGCTAAAGACTCTCAATTAGTCTCTCCCATTTTAATGAGTCTGGAAATGGATGGGATTTTATTGGGAAATTCATTTCCAAAATAGAATTGACTATATACATCATAAATAAATGTACATAGTTAAATTGGAGGAGAAGGTAAAGAAGAGGAAAAAGCTCATTTCAATAAAAGAATTCAATTCCAATTTAATGGCTATAAAAGTGGTAGTCAAAGTAAGCCAAACTTCAATCAAATTGGAAGCCTGGCAATCAACTTGAGCCTCAGCCCATCTCCATTTTGGGACAAAATTCGGAACAATCTTTTTGAGATTTCGTCTGTTGCATCGAACTATCTACGTTTTAAATATAATGGTCTCTGGTTATTCTGTGGGACGTCAATCAAAAGTACGATTTTTGTGGCGTCACACTTTTATCCCCATCATGAATTTTAAGAGGGGAATATATGTAAACTGAGGACAAGAAGCAACAAGATGTCGTTATTTTCTGAGAAAACATTTCCAGCTTATAGCGTCTCTCTAATGATTTAATCCGAGAGGAAAACATTTTGGAGGAACCAGTTGAACATTCAGAGTTCTGAATTCAAAGAGATGAAAGGATGAAAGAGGGATAATGATGAGGCACAAAAAAAAATCGTGCTCCATGCCAAATAAGCTCAATTTCCCTTTGAGACAGCTGCCTTTCAGTAAATAAGGGCAAAATTATTATTTATGTAATGACATTTATGAAGTTAAATGACAGCAGGCCACTGCCAACATTTTTTTACCCCCTCCATCTGCCAAACAATCTACTTTTCAATAAGTTGAGTTTGACAATCAACTGCCAATAATTTCGGATGCCGGCCACAAAGGACATAAACAATTGAAAACTTTTGTCGTGAAAGTCCTTAAAAGTATTAGAAAATTCAAAATTGTGGGAAGAGAGAGAGAGAAATGCAAAGAATGGAATAATCAAGTTGAGCGTGAATGTTGGATTAATCTCAAACTTTGCTGACTATTTACATGCCGTTTACTAACAACAAAACAAGAAGATAATAAAGACAAAGCTTAATACTTTTACCACCCAAACAGAATTGAATGGATGAAAAGAAATGTGATTGCAGCGTAGACAAAAGGAAAAGTGACTTCTTCTCATTTTCCTCTTTCTTCTTTCTAAGACATCTCAATAATCTGGAAAGGAAAAAAAAACTTGCTCAACTTCCTTCGACTCGGGCCAGAGGCTGTAAGCGATCATTATCATATCCATCCCCTATACAGACAGACGAGGGGACAGGGGAGAGAGCCAACAGCCGAGCTCCATAAGCAAAAGCCTCGTCTGTGGCTAGAGATTAGAGGAGAGATGCGTCTTTCTCTGCTAAAGAGATGAGAAAGCCACAAGCTTAGAAGAAGCTGGGGGATCCCAGGATTAACTTCCCAACAAAACAAGTTAGTTAGAAAAATTGGTCATTGGATATTTCAATCTGTCCATTGTTGGCCTCTGAAGAGATTAGTTCCCTAATCGAATTTCAATTCTAAAGGATCCAGAAATAATCTCAAGATTCGCTTTCAGCACCTTTCCCCTCCCTTTAAACAGCTAAATCAATTAGGTTCTTCTAAACGAAAAATACAAATTTATTTTCTCCTCTTACTGCTCCCCGTTGGCCCATGAAATGAAATTGCACTTTTCACCACCTTTAATCAAAACTTTCCCCAGGCCAAAAAAGTTTTTTACCAAATTAACCAACCAACCAAAAACCAAACCTGCAATTTCCAAACAAACAGCAACTTTCCTTTTTTGCAAAGGGAAAGTTACACAATAAACCAACTTCACTGCACTTTGGCGGAGAAATGTGTAATGTTTCTTCTCCGGAAAACTGGAGCGGACTGAGCACAATTTCACTCTCTCTCAACTTTAGTAACTCACTTTCTCCGTAGTTTTGGTAGGCAAATAAAGCAGAGGTAAAGAGTAAAAGTAGTTTCCAATGCGGGCAGAGAGAGATAACGGACAAAATATTGAGTGAACGGGGAAATCGGAGCCTTCTCAATTTTCAGGGATTGAAATGGAATATTTTTGTTGATGTCCAACAGCCCAAGGGATCCCCTAAAATATGATATTCCTAACTAACTGGAGCCTATTTATAATTTGCTGTGGGCTGTTTACGGGTGATAATGAGGATGGACATGGAAATGGGTCTCAATGAAGGACAGATATTGAAACAATGTATAGAATATTATGCGAACATTGGTGATGACATTATACAACTGTCAGTGTCAGATATTCTATTTGGAGCAAATCCATTGATTTCTAACTATATTCAAAAATTTCCATATCAAAACTTTCCCACTCACATCTAAAAAGTTGTTCCGAGTTTATTTATCTTGTAGAACTGGATGAAATGTGAAATGTTTTGGGGGAAATGTCATTTTATGAAGCGAGTGAAAGTAAAACTTTGAAGAAAAACTAGATAATCGTAAAATAAAGGAAATATATGTAACCAAATAAATGAAGACAACTTTCTCCATGTTGGAAACTGCCTGGAGGTAAAATAATATTGTTGTCCTTAATCTTCTGCAATGTAAATCTCTAAAAGCATTAAAAAGAGAAAGTTTTTTATGATCTCTCTCCAGAGCTGGGCTATTATACGACCATTTTCCCTTCCAATTATTCCAAAAGTCCAATTATTTGATAACCTTGCCATGTTTAGCCCTAATTTTTTGTGTTTTCACTCCACTGCATTTTTTCTTCAGTCAGTTCACTCAACCAAATTTTCTGGTTGGGGAACAAATCTTGAAAATAGAAATAAAGTATAAAGAGTGTCCAACGGACCAAATGACCTCACAACAAAAATGATTCTGCTTTCATTTTGGAGCAAATGGCAGCCACAAATTACAAGATCCCACAAAATCAATTTGGATTTTAATTAGGTGAATTGAAATCCACTTTTGGCTACAGGATAAAGCACTTAGGCCTAAATTATTTGTGGGAAGTGGCTCAAGCGACTATGAATTTGAATGTAAAGGCTTATCTTTGTCACACTTTGTGACAAAACACAATAAGACTCGTTACGTTTTAAACGGCGTTAGAATTTTGCAAAGAATGCAAGTTGAATGGTAAAAGGTCACAGCTGGCTTTGGAAACTTGTAAAATATGAATAAATTGAGGGAGCCCAAGGGATAAATTCTTTTTTGCAATTTCATTGTCTGTCCCATAATCTTAAATTCTGGGCTTTCTTTCATTTGCATATCTAAAGAAGGCTTATTTCAGCATCTGTTTGAATATTTGGCAGGCTCACAAATAAAGTGGAATGCGAATTTTTAAATTGGCTGTCGCCTCTAATCGAAAATCGATAGAACTTGTTCACTAATATTTTAAGACATGTTTTACAACTTACAACCACATACACATTTCATCCCACTCTCCTCCAACTTCTTGGTCAAGGCGGAGAAAGCTAAAGCTCAAATGAGATTAAATGCTCGCAGCCACCGCAAACATTAAGTTCAGAGGTCAGAGTATAAAAGGCCGTAATCAAGGACCACTAATAAAATTGAAGGAGTTGAAGTCCAAATGGACCAAGACTTGCTCAATATTATTCAGTGTAGTAAAATAAAAGTTTGTTGGGGGCCCGAATTTAGAGTTAAACTGGAGAAGAGTGAAAGTTGGGAAAGGTTTGTATTTGGGCCGGATTCACAAACAGAGATGGCCAATAAATTTGTCAAGAGCCCCACTTTCTGCTTTCACCAAACTTTCTCCTCCTAAATCACACTGTAAAAATACAAGGAGAAAATACCTTAAATTTGGTCTGATCTTTGCAATATGGCCAAAGCCAAGCCACTTAACTTTTACGTGCTGAAAACAACAACAGTTTGCCAAAATCCCGTTTGCACAAAGCCATTTATCAACGGAAATTAGATCCTAAATAGAGCAAATTGAGCTGTTGCTTTTGCGAAATACATCCTTAAAGTATCATCTCTACAAGATATTCTCAAAGTTTCATCTTACAATTTAAGAGCTGTTGATAAAGTGCTTTGAAGTTATTGCAAAATGAGTTTTGTTTCAAAGAAATGGCTTATTTAATTATTATTGTATCTCCAGCTACAAAACAAATATTTGAGCCTCCACGAAATTAGAAGGAAGCAATAATAATTGGGCTTATGCTTCGTGGAAAGTTGTATTATTTTCAAAAGCCACAATTATTACATACTTTGATAAATTGCCACCTTCCTTGGCAAATTAAGCCTTTTGCTATCGTGACTTTCTCTGGGCTCTTTTAATAAAGACGAATTAAGGGATTGATTTGGGCCATTGGACGTTGAAGGGCTGCTTGACGTCAGTCCCCAAAACTAATGAAATATTCTCTAATTCAATAGTAACAAAAATCAACTTCCATTCACAACGCAAAATATCCGAATTGTTGTATTCTACTTACTTCTTAAATGTCATGAAGCAGATTTATTTGTACTACATAAATGTTAATCTGCCATTCACGTTGCAATGGCCTACTAAATTTTAATGTTTTGTCACGTTTTCCGTTCGATTACTCAACAGTGTTCAATAAACAAAAGAATATAATAATGTTGTAAAGTTGGCCTGTATTTTGAGTTAGATTTTAAAATATAAATTGACTTGTGCAAGCAAACAAAAGATATATAAGCACTTACCTCTACTACTACTTCTCCTAGAATTAGTTCCCCTATAGGGACTTTTGGATCTGGACCTTGATCTCAAACTGGAGCTACTGCCCCCTGTAATTCCCCCAGAGGTAAAGTGTGAGATTGGCCCCCCGTGGGGAAATGCGGTAGGATATGAGCTGGAATTGGGGAGACAGCAACTTTGATGGTATCTTGAGGTGGAGGAGGAGGATGTGGGGGACGCGGGGACGGAGGCGGAACTGCAACCCCTCGCTCGAGCTCTCCGCTCCGCGCCGAAGCTGTTTATGGAGGATCTTCTTCCCGTTGGGGACGGGAGTCTGGAGGGAGATGGACTCTTACAGCAGTCGCTGCACGGACTGAGAAGACGAAGGCGAGAGTTTGTGTCCTCACCTGTTAATTGTTAGTTGGTTAAATGTTAGTTGGTTAGCATATGTAACGTAACAAGGTTAAATTGCTAATTAGCTCGTTTGTTATTTAAACTCATGAATTGCAAAGTGGTGGAAAGAAGTGTAAGTAATCAACTATTATAAAGCCAACATGTATAGGTAAAATAATTCAGTTTGTCTCAATTGATATTGACGCCACTCCCACTCGTCTTCAGTGGGTGGGGCTCAGATTTTAAAGCTCGGGAGTAAGGGAACCAAGATTTCAAACTGCGACCCATTTATGGGCAGAGATGGAGACGGACAAAGCGGTTGCATAAAGTATCAATTTAAGCTGCAAACGTTGTGCTAATATTTGGCTACTCAATCATTCAGCCTTCAGCTTAAGCTCTATTTTATGCGCATAAATTTTCATTTTGTGTCGGAATTTTTTCAATCCCTTTTCTTGATGGATGGCAAATGAAAAAGTTTCATATTTCTGTCCAACTTTCATAACTGTCACTCTCAATTTGAATCACTCACTTTTATTATTTATTTACTCCCCAATCCCTCAAACTCACTTTAATCTCATTAATTTAGTGGCTTCGTTCGTTCTCATTTATTATCAGCAACTAGCGAAATGGATAATTAATGGAGACCGTGCCGTAAACTGTTAAAGCAGTTTTAACATGATCATCATCACTTTCGTGAAAACATGTCAATTAGCGAAACAGAGTCAAATTATTAGCAGAGCTCAGTTAATTGCAGTCATCCTTTTATTATTAAGGGAAAGAGGAAATGTCACGTCATAAAGACAAATTGATTAATTTCACAACTCCCATTGACCAACATTTATTTTCAAAGTCTAAGCTCAATACACTTTCACTTACCCATCGGAATATTTGTGGCTGGAGCTCCTCCTAAACTTCCTGGGACGATTAGTGGCGGAAGTCTGCGTGACCCCTGACCTTGGCCTTGACCTCGACTCATTGTCGTCACTGTGATGTCTGTTCCTCCAGAGCCAACTTTTCCCCTGTCACCCACAACTTTGGTCACCACGATTTGAATCTGCAGAGAAAGTTTAGCAATTTTTGTGTTTTATTTCCGTAAAAAAATCTGATGTGTGTCGTCTTTCGAGACAAGTTAGTAAATGAGAGAACTTAGTTTTTTTCTGACGTCTTTTTCTGGCCTAATTATAAATAAGTCTGAAATCTTAAAATAATGCGTATGCTAATCGATATGATCAATGAACTAATGAGCAACTCTATTTTTGTTCCACCCACGACAAAAAAAAATATTCAACGTTTGCTTTCTTTCGTAGATATTAAAGTGTGTGGGTAAAGTTGATATTTACATTATTGGGCACAATTAGTGATGCAAAGTGACGTCTTACCTGATCAGAGTCGGGGATTAGGAGACGGGAGACGCAGGTATTGTTCATTTGAGGCAGTAAACTCATTTTGCTCGCAACAAATAGTAAATAGTAGACCCCCGCTCAATTATTTTATCCTTGCAATTATTGTTGTATTTTAATCTTCTTAATTGTTTGTTCGCCAAACACAAAATCCTTTGCTTCTGAGGACGCAAAAGAGATTTGCATACAAAAATGTCCCCAGTTTAGTTTGGGAAACTCAGGAGAAGAGGAAGTTTTTGCTGCCACACCTTTCACCTCCCAAAGGACACTGGGATAATGTCGAATCTTGTTTTTTGTCAGAGAACATGTTTCCGATGTTTCGTGCGATCATAACACAATAAATGGACTAATTCTGTAGAAAGGAGGTAATTTTGCCGAGTTAATCCTAATAATGGCTGTCGCAACAGCAAGCAATTTAGCCAATGACTCGGACTAATGATAGAGAACAATAAATTTTATTATGGCCAGCCAAAGCTTTGGCTTTGTGTTACCTAATTCGTGTAGGGATCTGATGTAAGGAGTCTAATCCTATACAGTGATGAAATAATGTCACAAACTCAAATCTCATTAATTTGATTATTCTTTCACCAAATTGGTCAGTTACAGCTACAACTGGAAATAACTCGGCTCCAATATTTTTGGAAGTTGGGAAACATTCCAAGGACTGAGCCAAATTGCCACTGAACAACTCTTCTGAAAATATCTGGATTTTTATGAAGTTGCAGTCACTTCCGGAGAAGGGAAAGCCACCCAGAAAGTAAATATTAATTTGAGAGATCACTTTGGGTAGAGAGAGGGGAAGAGGGGACTGCTTACAGAATTGGCATTGATCGTTCTATCTTTACATTCTTTACTTGAGTAGGCCAAATAAGCAATCAGAGACTGGGATAGGATGAAATTATTTTGTGGGATAAAGTTTCCCAACTTTCCCCCGAAGGTCGATCGTTCCATTAATGAACTGACGGAAGGAGAAAGGATGGATTTCCTCACAGCAAAACGAAATCCAATTGAAAGGCAATTGTTATTGTTAAAGTTATGACAAGTTGTAAAAAAATGTATCAATTACTATCAATATTTAGAATGTAAACTAATACAACAGATTTTTTACAGAATGACGTAAAATGTGGCAAATATTTTGACGCAAAAAGCAATAAGTTAGGATATAATTGAGATCGGGTAAATACATATTCTAGTTGTGTTTAAATTCTAAGTTTTGGGTTTGCTGAAAACGTTGTCGAATTTTTAGAAGATTGGGTTGTTCCCGTGCTGTTCGTTTTAGCACTCGCGCTGCTGCTTGAAAATGTCCGCAACTCTTTCTTTTTCCCGCGCATCAGTGGACTGATCAGAGGTTTTAAATACGGCCAACGAGTTAAAATCTTTTCAGACCTCTCAGAAGATATTGAAATAAGGCTCATAAATCCTGAAAAATATAATAATTTTCATGTACGAACGTATTTATAAAACCAAGTTACTTGCTACTTGCCTTTAAAACCCGGGTATTTAGCTTCCAATGAATTGATGGTTTCTGAATTGCAGACAAATGTAGCAAATATTGCGGCCGACTGAAAGATGTTGATGTAGTCAAATATTGACCAATACCACGTCAATTGACCACAAGGAGTGGTGGCCCAAGAAATGACTTCCACGCCCCAAGGAACCCCCATCAACAAAAATAGCTTGGCAAACAGCATCAGTCTGAAAATTTTTAAATTCAGTGTGGGAAAAGTTTTGAATTTGTTTTTGTCTCACGATTGTTTTTGTTTGTTATTTTTGGAGCTGGAAGCGGAAGCCATTTTGGTGCTCTGTTTGAGTCTGTACATGTGGACCACGGTGGCAAGGAAAAAGATGAAATTGATGGCCAGAAGAATTCCGATGGGGCCGTAGACGAAGGGGAAGAGAGCCAACTCCTGCTCCACAAAACACGTGGTCGTTGCGTACTGTGGAGTTATTATGGAATTTTCTAGGTCATCTCTGGAACAGAGGACAAAATATAAAAAAATGAATGATTAATAAAAAAAATCATGAACCTATATAAATTATCGAGGGTGAGTCCGAGGGATACGATTAATAATGGGACGCCATTTGAAAAGAGCGCGTAAGCCAAAAATCTTCTAAGTCCTTTGGATTTGCTTCCCGTTGGTAGCAAAGATCTATAAAAAGACAATAAGCGTGTCCTTAAAGTTTATTCCTGTATATATATTTAAATCACACCTAAATTTCCACCAAAGGTCAAAATTAACACAAGACATCCAACAAAATGTAGAAATCCAGAAAAAATGGGTGGAAATTGCTGAATAAGATATGTTATGTTTCCATTTAATTATAATTACGACATTTTTTTTTGTTTTCAACATTCATTGAGACTAACCAACAATAAAACATCCGACTCCTTCCTCTTTCTGACTGAAAAACATGAAATCCAGACGGACAATGGCCGTGAGAACGTACATGGCCCACAAATTGGCAAAATAGCAAAGTGAGGTCCATCCGTGAACATTTTGTTTCTCAAAGAGGAGGAGATAAACGACGACAGTGGCGAGGAGAAAAACAGAAGCCAATGCCAAAGAAATGGCATAAACGTTGGAAGTTTGTGGGGTCAAAGTACCACAAGAATCTTCAAAATGTTCCCCACAATCGACAATAACCGTATCTCCAAAATCTCCTGAAAAGTTCCCATTTTCACTCGAAATATTCAAACTTTTAGCACCATCCACGCAAAAAGAGCCAGAAGTCAATTCATTGTATTTCCTTTTGTTTCGTTTTATCCACACGGAGCCATCGGAGAGGATTTTAAATCTGTTTTAGCAAATTTTGCGTTATTTTTAAGCTTTAAAAATGAAGAAGGGTAATAACTTATTACACATCTTTTTTAAGCTCCTTTTCCCCATTTTCCTTTAGGGCATAAATATTAATGCTTCCGGACTCACACCAATTTCTGGGATGACTGATAATTAAATCGCTGGTATCTTCTAAGACTGTATTTTGAGATGAGGAGAGATGGGGATAAATTAATGGACGCCACCGAGAGGGCCCTGAAGGGCCACAACGAATGGCTCCGTGAGGCCAGTCAGCAAAATCCCAAACCTGATTAATCTCACAGCATTTCGTCAAATTAAAACACTCACAGCTTCCAACAAAATAAGCCAACAAAATGACAAACAGAACTTTGACATAGCTCATTTTTGCAAGACCCAAAACTAACACTAAATGCAACGGCAAAAAAAAATGTCAGGAATTTAATTTGGTGACGACATTAACAAGCCCCAATTTAACTAATGAACTGACAATGGGAAAAATTAAAGCCCAATTCAATAGGAGCTCGTGAGAAACACTGACAAACTTTATTTTCATGCTACAAAAACAACAAGGTATTATAATCTTGGGCTAATCCTATCTTATATAGATCTGGGATGTGATTAAATTATTTTTTATGACACGAAGCTAAAAAACGGCAAATTGAAGATGCGATTGACATCCATACCTACAATGTACAATGTACCTGGAAATTTAGCAGTCTAAAGTTAGAATTAGCCAGCTCTTTGTAATCTACACTTTGCATACTCCTTCACGCTTCGTCTCCTTTTTTGCTTTGGGTTTTACGCTCTTTCATCCATACATTTTCCAACAATGATGAGCTTAATTGTTTTGGCATGTTGTTAGCAATCTTTCCCCTTCAGCTCAAAGCTGACGTGATTTCCATGAACGGAAGTTCCATTTCCATGAACAGACAAATTGGAAATTTGCGTCGCTGTGCTCAGGCCACTCCCAAAACGAGCTGGAAGTTGCTTTAGCCCAAATAATTGAAACAGTCCTGCAAAAATTGATTGGATTAGTGTCGAGTAAATTTGTTAGTACTGTACAATTGCGGATTAGTAATAAATCTAAATAGTCTAATTTTGTTTGCACTGACTTGTTTTCCAATTTGAGGATTCTTGTTCATAAAATATTCCTAAAATGCAATTGTACAGCTTTGAAATAATTTCTTTTGTTTAATTTACGTCGCAAAAATGGGAATTTTAATTGAAGCCCTCTGAAGATGTCCGCTTTGCAGACAAAAATTCCAAAAATTGCAATGGGCTGAAGAATGTTGACAATGTCGAGTAGATAGGCGAGGGGATGAGGGGAACCTCGGCCAAAGGCAAAATACGAAATTAGTTCCAGGCACCACGCTAAGCCCATCACGAAAAATAGTTTCACGAAAAGCAAAAATCTGGAAAAAATAAAGTGATTAACAAAGAATATTGATAGAATCACGAATATCATTTTGCCCCAATTTATAAATCGACCACCCCCATTGAATGGGTGGGGTCACAAAGCTGAAATTAAGTATTTAATACTTAATTTGAAAAACTGTACTTTCGATAGTGGAAGCCTTTTTCGAAAATATTTTCCAAGTTCCGAGATAAATTGATAAGAATAATTGGCTTACTTGGACTTGTCAATGTCGCCCTGCGAACTTCTTGCAGTCGCCAGTTTTGTACTTTCTCCGATATTGTAGAGGGTGAAGATTGTGAGGAGGAAAAGCACAAAATTAGAGGCCAACAATAAAGAGGCCGGAAGGAATTTGTAGAAGAAGGACGAGTAGTCACTAATGTAACAATGCAGTGGAGAATATTCCAAAATTACGATTTGAGAGTCCGAGTCCTCCCTGTTATTCAATACTCTTAAAATTCATCCTTTAACTAATTATTAATAGCCCACCTGAAACGTTGACTCAAACTCCATCCAATAAAAAGGACAGCGGTTGGAGTCAAAAGCGTGAAAAGAACGTAGCCCAAAAATCTCCGTCGTTTTGAGCCGCCGGCAGTCAACGCCAACTTTTTAAACGTCCACCAAACATCCACATTTATCAGCCACAACCAACAAAATGTTGAAAGGTATAGGAAATGGGAGGAAATTGCTAGAAAAATTCAAAATAAATGATCGAGTGTAATAATATTAAAGTAAGGGGTGAAATACCTAAAGAAAGACAGGACCAGTGGTCGTTGGAGGAATCCAACTCGATGTAATCATTATGAAAATAAGTGAGAAAAAGTGAAAGGTGCAGAGCCAACATTGAAATTGCATAACCCAACAAAGTCCAACTGTGAATGTTTTGTTTTTCCCACAAGGCCAAATATACAAAAACGGTCAGAGTTAGGAAAAGACAGGCAATGGCTTGGAAGAGGATGTAAACGGGACGCTCGACCTGGAAAATAATGTTATGTTTGTTTGTATGTCAATTTTCTCAAAAAATTATACATGAGGCTCGTTGATATCCGAATCCGAGCAGTCAACAACAATTAATTTATTGGTTGAATTTCGGAGAACGCGATCAATGCAAAATTTTCCAGGGACCAAAGTTCTCCAGATTTTGTGGTTTTTTACAACCACATTTCCATCTTCAAGTATTCGTATCCTGTACAATTAATTAATATTGTTGTTTTTAAATGAATACATTTTTGCAAAGTTGTTATTTACAAATAAGTGGTGCCCTCAAATTCCTCAGAGTCCAAAATAAAATATTGATCCCCACACCAACTTCCTTGACCCGGACTGCTGTTTACGAATCTAATCCTCCTCAAAGCTTCCTCATGATATTCGTCTGCTATCGGAAATTTTGCTCCCACTTGATAAATGGTGGGCTTCCAAGGATCATCATTGTCATTGGCAGTGGCACACGCAAAAGTCCCCTCCTCTGCCCCATAAGAGATCCCTTCAACACTTTTGCAGCATTTCCTAATGCATCCAAACTCACATGCAAACGAATCAGCTTCGGAGCAAAGTTTGAGTAAGAGATCACTGGAATTGGCACTGAAAACGGAAACTTGGCTCAAAATTTCGTAGATTTCACAATATGAATATGCATGCAAACCTTTGAATGCAGTATGCGTCCGTTTCATATGTTTTGAGATCAAATTGCAGGCTTCCATTGGGATTAAGGAGCTGTGAAAAGTTTTCAAAGCTCAGTTCCGAGCTTTCTTCGAGATTTCCAAAACTGCAGTTGAAATTGTGGCTGCAAGTTAATTGGCATTATTATTTTTTTTTAAATGTGCACAAATGTTATTTTAATTCATACCTGTTTTCAATCCTTGAGATATTCAAGCTCTCCAAAAAACCTAAATTTGTTTCATTGCGTTCGCAAAAATTTATGGAAAATGTTTGGGCGTTGGAAAATGCTGCTGCAGTAAAAACTACGACCCAAAATTTTAGCATTTTGGCAATTAAGCGTGCTAGCAAAAGTCACAAATATTTTGTGGAGAATGCAGAAATATTTTCATGATGATTATCGGCAATTCGCGAAAAGATTTTACAGCCCACTCCATAATTACTGAATACAACTAACTTGAGATAAACTCAAGTTTTTGCCAAGTGCGTGATTATTTTGTATTAAAATTAGCATGCAAATCTCAGGTAATGTCTCGCAAACTAATAACAGACAACTTTGGGGAATAATTATATTTTACGATTGGCACGACCAGCCAAAATCACATGCAAAGAGCTGCAAATTGCGAGTGTCAATTTTTCCAGCATGATTGGGCAAAACCTGATCCTCTTATTTAGTTAAAATGTGACGTACAAAGTTCGCAGAAGTGCAAATCCACTAATTCTTACTTAATTCCTAAGCTGGCCCAACTTGTTTTTGCAGAAAGAATTTGAGAGAGAGAGAGAAAACGAGAAAATGGAGAACAAGGGAAAATATTTAATGCCAAAAACACTCAAATCTTAACAAAGAGTCGTGACATAAAATTAAAGCAAATCAATACAACAATCAAGTTAAACAACTTAAGAGAGTCAACATTTCATAAAATTAATTAATTAGCTGGTTATTCAATTTTTTTCGTTTTCCCCATAAATCACAAATTTAAATGCGCAGGAGCTGAATACTAATATAATAGTTGATTATCTAAATGCTCAATTACAACAATTAAATTAACAATGAAAGTAGAAATAGATTAAACCGGCCCAATTAAGCATCAATGTCCAAGTAGTTATTACGTTCATACTCCATCTGAGTCTCGACATTGTCAAAAAATCGGGACAAATTAAAAGTCTTGAACCGGAACTTTTCAAATCCTTCCAGGTATCGCATTGTTGCGGTCCATTGAGAAAACCTAATTAAGTTAAATACAAATTGATCAATTTTAATCCAAACTTTAATTTGAATAAATTCTCACCTGTTCTTTGTGAGCAGAAAATGTTCTTGTCCATCTAACAGTCTTGTTTCCTGTAAGAATTTTGCAAGGTCTTCATCGCGATTGCTGTACCAGTCAAAATACCACATTTCAATTTGCGTCAATTTTGCAAAAGCGGTCATGTCCTTGAATGTTCTCAATTGTGCGTAGCCTGGCTTGACATAAGGTCCCGCAAGCGAAATTGAAGTCAAATTTGGAAAAATAGTTGCAGCATCACGCTCAATCCCTTCCCAAGAGACGTTAAACAAATATAGATGTTCCAAGTTCTCAAATACAGTGGATGTGTTCGAAATTATCATAGCATGAGAAAGGGCCAGCGTTCGCAATTTTCTAGAGCAAACAAAATCCTGGAAATTGATTCTCCGGCCTGTCAAATTGTTCCAGGTCAGCGTGACCAAATTTGGACATTTCGCAAGAAAAGAGAGGACTGAAACTGATCCAGATGGGAAAGATTGTTGAGAGGAAGAAACTTGAGAGAGTGTTGATGGAGTCGGAGGATCGATTTGATCTTTGTCTTTTGTAGCACGTTTGAGAGACTTTGAAGCAGGAATTGTTGTTCGACTCACAACTAAGACGGTGAGCTTGCTCAAAAAGAAGTCCTCATCAAGTGTTGGAGATTCCAGAGGGAATTTGCAATAGCCGATTGCAAGAGATGTAATTGTAACTGGCAATTTTCGTGACGATTTGGATGTAACTGCGTACCGAGAGCAGTCCAAATTGTCGAAAATGGGTGCGATTGATGTTGCAGATGCAAATCCAAGATTGACTGCTACCTCTTCACCATCTTCCACGACCTTGGAAATTTTCAGTATATTTGCGCCATTGATACTGATTGTCACTTGTTTTCGGAGCAAGGAATCCATAAAGTGTTCGTCAATTTCTTGTTGTGGCTTAAAGAAAAGGTATTCCGAGAGATTAAATCGTTGAGCAGCGGCTGAAATCATTTCTTTTACTTTAATTTGTAACGTGAATTCCTGGAGGTCGTGAAGGATCACTCTTTCAAATTGTGCTTGGCTGTTCTTGCTGACCTCGAGAACACGGACAGAAATAACTTTAATTGCCACGACTTTTGATGGATTGAGCTTTGCTGTTTCGATTAAATCCGAAAAGTATATTTTTCCGCTGCGGACGCTGAGTGTGAACATTCCTTTTTCATCTTTCTTTGTGTTGATTGCTGCAGTATTGATCACCACTTCTGGCGTAGCAGGCTTAACTTTTTTAACATTTTTTGGGGATTTTGGAGTTGACTTTTCTTTTGGCAAAGTACTGGCTTTCTTTAAGTTTGAGCTTGAACGCTTTGCATTTTTTCTTGGAGTAAGAGTGCCATAATCCGAATCAGAATCATGGCTGTCTACACCTTGAAATGTAACACGTCGCTTTCGTTTCGGAGCTGCATTTTCCATGTCATCTTTTGAGAGCAAAATTTTGGATTTGGATTTCTTGGCACTGAGCTGAGAAAGTTTTGTTAATTCTGCCAAATACCAACGCTCGTCATAATTCCGCTTGGCCGGATTCATTCCAGGAGGCAACAATCCGGGAGAGTCGAGGGCAATAAAATTGTAGATTTTTCCAATTTCTTTCTTTAATAGGAGACCATCATTGTCCTGAGCGATATTCTGCGCAAAATTGTCCTCTCCTAAAAGTGTGTAGCGGATTAGAAGTCTACATTCTCCAAGGACTTTGCGCAAGCTGACTCCATTAATTTCAAGGTCCTCGATTTTGCAACGGTTTTCCGCCCACCTGTAAACATGAATAAATGTAGGGGTTGCCAATAATTAAAAATATCAAAGCATATATGCTTACGCTTGTGTCCTTTGGAGGACAATCAGCTCATCACAATTTAACTCGTCACTCTCCAGCAGTCGATAAAGATTTTCCGGTGAAAGGCTCAAAAAGTCGGTCAAATTTAGCGCATCTTGGCCACACCTGAAATAAATATACGCAAATTTTAACATTTAAAATCTATTTGTATCTTGGTTCAAAATTCAAATACCTGCAAATAAACTTCCACAAATCATGTGCAAATTCCATCAAACTTTTGTCTTCGCAAACGTCTTCGTAAATGGTAAAAATATTTTTGGTTAGCCCAACGTCAACACACTTCACCACCAGGTCGAATATTTGAAATTTGTGAGCTGCAAGAGCCAACGATGGCACCTCCACAAACGACACATTTCTAGCTTCTCCCGTGTAGATATACTATAAACAAACAATTAAAATATAATCAACATAAATATAGCAAAATTACTGAAATGTAGTTTACCTGTAACAAATGTTGAAAAACGGACTGATTAATTTCCGGAAATTCCACAGGCGCATCTTTAGCTAGTTTAGCTTCATCCACAGATTGAGGGTCCTCCCCCCCTTCCACTTTTATCCCAATTTCCCCATAAAAAAGGCTTTTGAAGACCGGGGAACTTAATGCCAGAATAATCCTGTGACCATTTAATGGCGTGGGTGATTGTCCCACTAGAAATTTGACGTCTGCCGACTTTTCGAAAAGTCGGCCGTCTTCAAATAAGCTTTTGGCAGCGGCATTGTAGTTTTGCGGCGACAAAGTGACAAAATTGAATAGATCTTTCGGCACCTCCTCCTTGTCATATTCCAACTTCTTCGTTTTTCCCAGCGGCGGCATCCTGGCCTCAGCAAAGTCCCTTTAAAGTGCTTGACAATTAAAATCGATAATTAAAGGACACTCAAATTATTTCCTACAAACCTTATCAATGGAGTATTATTAGAAAAATCAAAATGAATTGAATGACAGACATTTAAATTAGCAAAATGTGTAAAATTTTCTTTTAAATTTCACTTTATTTTCAGTCCTCGTTAATTAACTTTGGTGGGACGTTTTTGAGTGAGAGCCGACAAAGGAACAATGAAAAATCAAAAGCTCTTAAAGCTCCCGCTTCATGGACTCTCAAAATCGTTTATCTTGCTTTCCCTTTTGGGGTTGTTTTGGCCTCAGGATGAGCCTGTGACCTTGATTGTGGGCCATAATTTCTGCGGCCAGGATGAAGAGGGAGAGGAGGTAGCCGAGGAGGAGGATGACGAACGCCGTATACACGTCGTTGAAGCCTAAGGGGTCTTTTGTGGCCCCAGATTTTTCCAAACACATCACAGCACTCTGTCGAAAGTAGTTTTCCAAAAGCCGAAACCTTATCCCTCTCTCATACATTATCAGCAGCCTAAAATCATTTCGACATCACTGTTAATCAAATAGCATCGTCCTCAAAACTATGAAATTGTAATTGCTGGATTTTTAAAAGTTGGCCGTCAGATGGCTCTAGTACCCAGACAGATATTCAATTTTACCGCCGGCTTTTGCAAGCTAACATTTTTATTACAAAGGAGCGTATTGTAAGGAGACTAACCGATGATTAAAGAAGTCTTTGAAGGGGGAGCCTTTTCGTATGAACATTCCCCCCCGGACAGGTCGCCCCCCGATGGCAACCTTAGAATAAATAAAATTATTATTTAATACTTTTAATTTAAGATGGATACCCGTGAAATGGAATTGCAAATGGCTGTATCGTTCATGCGGGACTTTGCCACAGGGTAAAAAAAGTCGGATGCTCCGATAAATGCAGCTTCAGTTGAAGGGTCCAAAATTTTCCCCAACGCGACCTCTGACCGAATTGACCTCTGTTCTAAAGTCATGCAAGGGATGGACCCTTCAGCCTCCAACTTCTGAATCACGTACATCGCGTTTATCGTCTGATTATCCTGCAATCATCCATCATTTAACATGTTATAACAAGCCACATTATCTAACCTGGTAGAGAGTGTATCGGGACCGCAAATCATCCAGGTTTTTAATGGGCAATACTTTCAAGCTGAGGATGGACACGAGCGCCGCGCTGTACGCCACAAAGCAAACGAGACCCGTAATCAGCGAAAAGATGAAGACAATCTTCATTGAGGTGGATTCGGGGCAAATGTGCCAACCTGAAATAATATTTTTAGTAGAAATCAATTGAATTGCATTTTATCTTTTGTGAAATCTCTTCAATCAAATTGGGACAGACCTTGTTGGCAAATGGCCCCTGCGGCCCAGATGAATATTTCCTGCATGAGGACCTCGTCGTTTTCATGGAGGGAGTTCAGCCGTCGCAAGACGAGGGAAAGTGCAAACATGCCGAGCACAATCAGGACCCATGTCCCGCCCATCGTCAGCCAAAGGTCGGAGGTAAAGGCGTGAATGAAAATGTCACGAAATGACGAGGACGGCGGCTGGACAAAAAATCCCCACATGCTATAAACATAGTGCTATTAATTTATTGTTGGCTTATTAAACTCCAAAACGCTTGCTTTGTGTAATAAGTGGGGTGGAGAAATTGAAGTTGTTCTGCTCGATAAGGAAGAACTTCAGAAGCTGAGATTGAAATGTCAACTTCTCCGCTCGAAACCTAATTAAAATTAATTATCATACAAATTAAAGCCCCCATTAATTAATTATCTACCTGTGCCCCCATTCCTGTCAATTTTCCATTCTGGCTGCTTATCCACCCAGATCCCACCCCCACCGAAATGCTATCAAACAAAAAGTTGTATGCAAAGGCAAATTTAAAAAAAACAACAACATAACATAACATAAAAAACCTACGACAAATTGAAGGATTCTCCAAGAAATTTAATTTGATCTGCTTCATATCCACTTTCAAAGGAATCATTGCTAACGCTGAATTTGGCTCTGAACGGATACCCAAACTGACAAAACACAAAAATATGCTTAATTAAGAGTTTGCACTCTTTGACTTACAAATTTTCGTACCGCTGCGACAGTGGACAAAGAAGCATTCCTCAGATTTGTCCTTCTTATAACTTTTTGTATCAAAGATAGCTCGGCTAATGGTTCGATTATCGCTTTGTCCCCAACTGAATAAAATTCCAAGACACGAAGTTCGGCATTTTGGCTTGGGCATAATTTAGGGGGCACTGAGATTTGACAGATCTCAACTTTTGTGGAATCTTTGGCAGCTTGGGAGCATCTTAAAAATGCGAAATACACATCACTCTCAATCCCCAGTCCTTGGGTAAAGTTTAGATTTGCAATCAGTTCATTTTCTTGTTTTTGAGACAGAAAACTTTGAGACATGATGAGGAAATAGGGCTGGGAACTCCTTTCTTCTTTCGATACCATTTTCCGGATCTTGCAAAGAAAAGTTAATTTGCATTTTGAATTTAATTGCCGATATGATTTTAATGAATTTAAAACCTTGCTGAAGACGAATTCCAAAGAGCTGAGCTCGTTCAAATGAACAATCACTGCCACGGATCCACTTTCCCTCTTTTCTCCTTCCAACTTGCTATGTAGTTGGTACCAAAATTCGGAAAAATTTGTATTTTCACCTTTTGTTATATTTAACGGGTATCGAGCTGCTTCTCGGATATTTAACCCTGTAAATTGCATTGCAAATGTTATTAATTTGTCTGTCTGTCCACTTTGAGTTGCTCACCTTCGCTCTCAATTCCTTCCTCACCAAATACCAGGTCGAAATTTTTAAAGTAGTGATTAAATTCCTCCCCAAAAATGTTATTAACGTCGTAGAATGTTTGAGAACTTGAATTTGCCAAAATTAAAAATAATATGGTCAAAATTTTATGCATTTTGGATTTTTTATGGCTTCAAAATAATGGTTGGCTAGAAATAAATTGATTTTCTTGGCTTTGCCTTCTTTTCTTTGCTTTCCTTTTCTATTGGACATTCAATTAGGGGAATTTATTTGAAGGTGTGAGTTTGACAATTTGAAGAAAGCAATCAGAAATAATTGTCATATCCCTTCTTCAACTGACAACTCCACAAATTGGGTCATATTAAAAATATTGACACAAGTTAACATTTTCCTCTACTTTAAGATATTCGTATACTAAATATATATGTATTCGGACTTGATGAGTGCGTCTGGCATTACATTAATTCTTTATTGGCATAATTTTCTAATACAACTCGATTGTCATCTCCATCTTTCTCAGCATTTGTCCATTTTTCCCAAAAATTTCACTTTCAGTAAACTTTAGCCTTTCATTTGCAAATCTTTTTGTCCCACAACAAGCCCTTTGTCCTTTTCCCAACAATTGTTCCAAACCCAAAGAACAAACGGCCGCCCCAAATCCCAAGACTAAAATAATGTAAGCCGTGAAAAAGTCTTTGGGTCCCAAGGCAGTGTCCGAGCTCCGTTCCCTCAGACATCTCACCGAAGTTTGGATAAAATATCCGGAAAGTATCCGATGATTAACTCCACGCTCGAGCATCACCAAAATTTTGACGTTGAATATGTCCCTTAAAGGGCTTGCTTTTGCCACAAACATGCTCATGATCACACTTCGGCCCCCAATGCGGAGAGTGTAAAGCTGGTCGCAAATGTACGACTCCCCAACGCCCATCTTGCTAAGAATTGGGTAGAGAGAGTCGGAGATTGAGACGAGCGCGGATCTAGAGCGCATTATAGAGCCAAACGTTTTTTCAATGTCCACATTTCGCGAGTCTTCGGGCATTGTGGGGATCAGTCCACGGGATTGAAGCCCCTGTATAATTAATTCATATTTGACATCATTAAATATGTACATTTTATTTTTTCTCGGACCTTAACAAAGTATTTAGTCGTTGGAATATGATCATCGTTGTAAATAAAGAAATGTCCGTGGATAAGTTCTTCGAATGATTTGACGGGCACAACTTCGACGCTGAGGATGCTGACGAGTTGTGCCGAAAATGCAATATAGACGAAAAATCCAGTAAACCAACCGAAAAAGAAAATTATTCGGGTCCCAAGTAATTCAGGAGTAAAATGCCAACCTGAAAATTGGCAATTTTTTATTGGTAAATGGAAAAAATTATCAAAAGAGGGATTGACGCTTAAAAAGGTTTGCTCGTGTAGAATTTATCTGTACAGCCCCACCCACTTGGAGAGTGGGGTTGAAATACATTGTGGGGTAGTCAGACACTCCAACTTTACAAAAGATCTCATTTACAAAGACGTCATTTTTTAACTACTTGCCTTGTTGGCAGACTGCCCCCGCTGCCCAAATTGCAATCTCATCCGACATTAAGCTGTCCTTTGGGTTGAGCCCTTCTTCCTGACGACAGTAGACGAAATAGGCGCCATACATGGCGACACAGATGACGATCCACACGGCCAACAAAAGTCCCCAAAGCTCCAAAGAAAAAGCGGAAATGAAAACATCTCGGACCGCACTCGCTGGCGGCTGCTTGAAATACGCTTCCATCCTGTAAAAATAATTTTAAACATTTTCAGAAAGACGGACAAACAGGGTTTGCAACTTTATAAAATAGCTTGTAAATCTAAATCTAAGTAAATCTAAGTAAATCTAAATCTAATGTAAATCTAAGTAATAAACTTATTTAGTTACCCAAGTTTAAAAGTCGGAAGCAGATATGAAAATGCATCTGGTCCTGAAATTCTATACTCTAAAAATTCTGTTGAAGAAATTGCAATATCTGCGTCAGTTTGTATTTGTTTGGCCATCCCTGTCAAAGTTTGATTGGGCCCTTCACGAACGTAGGAGGTCCCTTTAAGGGCCCCTTCCCTTAATTTAAAAAAATTATCTCATTTGCTATTTATCAATTTTCTAAAGTTCTCACGTGAAATTGAGTGCATCTTTCAAATATCTGAAAAATTCCACTTCAAATCCACCAGAAAATTTAGGAAGGGTTGAATTATCTTCAAAATCCGTGGCCAATTCATAGCCGTGAACATCCTGCAGCAAAAACAACTCCAATTTAACTAAAACAATGGAATGCAAAAAGCTTTAATACCATTGAGACTCCAATGATGACTTCTTCTTTGAAATTAGATCGTCTCAGATTTTTTTGCAAAATATCATAATAACTTAGATTTGTTTGCAAAATTCTTTGAATGAAAAAGGACTCTTTGATGGAAAACACTTCAAAAATCTGATTCTCGTAAACAAAATATAAATCTCTATCAAATGGAAAGCAAAACGAAGCATTTTGAGAAATATTTTGGAAAGATTTGGAAAGAATCTCAGGAAAATTAAGAATAGTGTTGTTTGAAATTTGGACAAATATGGAAGGAGTCCAAACGAATCTTGAACAGAGCAATTTTCCAATCTATTTACAACAAATTTTTGCAAATATATTTATTTCTGATAACATTGCAATTTGTACCTGATTTAAAATTAAAGTCAAAGTTAAATTGTCAAATTCCGTTATTGTAAATATCAGAGAATAATGTCCATATTGAATTTGAGAATTTAGAAAAACTTTACTAACTGAAGATTGAATGGAATACGAGCCAGAAATTTGCAAACTTGGAAATTCAGTCATGTTATCTGCTACAAATATCAATTCGGGATGTTTGTCCATTTCTAGGATTTGGCTAAAGTTAAAACAATTGGAGCTGATACAAAATACAAATATAAAACAAACTTTTAAACGGAGATTCATTAAAATGTACGAAAAATGGAATCAGAGAAGTCTGAAAATATTACTGAAAACATTTCTTGGAGAAACCAAAATTGGCCCAATAATTTGATATCTGATGAAAAGGATATTGTCATTTGAGGAATGTCAATGGCAGCTATAATTTAATGATTATATTTAATGCATGGTTCCATTGTGACGTAAATTTTCTCGCAGATGGACAAAAGATTTGTCAAAATCCGGGAGAAAGTGTCAAACTAAATTTGGTCAATTTTATTGAATGATGACACAAAAATTGACAAGCAAATTACAATTTAAAAATTCACGAATTAACAAGAATGTTATTTGCCAAAAAGGATTTATACAAAAAGTTAATTGAAACAAAAATGAAATCCTTATCTGATAATTTTATGGTGCTTGGGTTTTGGCCAAATTTAATGCACACTCTTAAATTGATGAGTAAATAAGTTGTTTAAAATTTAAATTGTTTGTCTTCTTTGCGGTTGCATTATTGGCAACCACAAATTTACGAGAAAAATTTAGAAAATACGCCACCAATGAAATGTTTAGTTTTGTGTGGAAGTAAATGACTTAATTTGTTTATCAGATGCAAATTAAAATGGCAAATTTGCATCTTAATTGTTGCATTATTGTGCATATTTAAAAAGCTTGACTTTTATTGTCAAAGTTTGTTTGGCAATTGTTTGAAACTATAATTAATTTTTCTTCAGCTCCGTTTCATAATTTTCTTAAGCTCATCAATCTCAATTAAATTGTATCCCCAATTTAGCAGATAATTTATCATGTTATAAAAGAGTACATTGAACTATTTAAATCTTTAGTTGAAATGTTTAGACATGTGTTTAACTTTGGACCAATTTGTTTGCCACAAAAACGTTTACACGCAGAATGAAGATCGTGCAGGGGTTCAAATAGGTAGCAAAGCAATCAGTCCAAATCCTCAAAATTTCGTGAGTTAACTCAAAAGAGTAAGCACTTTATACAAGAAAGTGAAAGCTAATTTAACATACGCCAACTTCAATATTTTTGAAATTGACGGAACATTACCTTAACCTTTGTTTTGACAAAAGATTTATCTCAGTTTAAAAGTTGCTTTGAACAAGTGACCACTTCCAACTTTTGTAAAAGTTGCCAAAATGTTTGTTAGACTTTTGGTTTTTGCATCTGCAATTTCTGCAATTTGTGGGAATCCAACGCCTGGAAGAACCTCGCCCCCAAAAAGTTTTACCACACCCAATAGTTTCAACAACAATGGCTACAGTCAACAACAATACAACCAGCCCCAAGCTCAACAATGGAACGGCTACAATGCGGATTATAACAACAATGAAGAGCAACAATATCATCATCGGGTAACTTTATCAAACTTTATGTTCTTTTTTTTCAGGGAAATATAATATTATTTTTGATCAGAACAATCAACTCCAAGCAGTAAATTCTTATCAGGGTCAAAATTACCCCCAAAATTTTGGTCACCCTCCTCAAAATCCGCCACTTTACGATGACTATCCCGAACATGATTCTGGATTTCCAATGATGGCCCCCATTCGAAGAATGTATCACGTTTACGAAGACAATGTTCGGGGATTTGCAAAACGGTTTAGAAACATGATTTACAGTCCTTTTCGAATGATGGGCTAAAATATATTGAGTTTAAAGTTGTACCTAAAAGTAATTATTGTAAATTGTGATGCTAAACTAATTGCGTTTGTTATCTGTGACTATCTATTTTTTGAAAAGAATTAATGTAGCGTTTAATGATGATGAGATTCAAGCTCTGAGCTTTTACAACATTTGTATTTATCCTGTAACTGTAATTCCTAATAATAATTATAATGTGTGGTCTCAAGTTTTGTATCCTGTTTTCGAATAAATATTTTAAATGTTGACTCTTGTTCGAAAATGGGATTTTGTGGTAAGAAGCCTTAATGAAGCTGGGACACAGAAATTAATTAAGATGCGTGGCTAGGTCAGGCAACAAACTGCTTACTTGCATCTTTCGACGTCCACAATAAAAGAATGAGTCAGCGTCTCACCTTGCCACAAATAATAATTTTGTTGGACTACGTAAATTATCTGATCTTGGGCTCTTTTCATATCCCACTCTCTTCAATGGTTGCAAGCAACAATGCGTGCTAATTGTTGTCTCATATTAAATTTGATGTAAACATTGCACATTGTTATGCGTGTGCATGCATCATATAAGTATACACTGGATTTGTGGAAAATTAGAACAAGTTCATCATATAAAAGGAGATGAATGCTTTGATCTTTGTTTCTTTCTCAATTTTGTGTCCACATAGTTAGGAATAATATGCAGCAGTTTGTTTTGTGGATTTTTGTATTACTTTCTGTCATAATGGTTACGGTGAGCTCAGTTTTAATGTAGAACTTTTCAATTATCTAAACTTTTCTTTAATTTGCAGACCGGAGTTGCCCACCACCACGACCCCGTTGTGGATCCAGTCCTTGCCTTCTTGAAGCAGCTGAAAAAAGCTAGAAAACATTCTGGGGGCGGAGTTCTTGGAAATCGAGAAGAAGAATCGAGCTCAGAAAACTTGGGAATCCAAAGTTCCCAAAGCCCAACGTCCACTCCAATTCTATTTCCATCCGGCTCACAAAGCTCGGGCTCGAGCTCAAATTCAAACTCTGGTCAAAAAATAACAATTTCACTTCCTCCAAGCATAAATTTCACACCAAGTCCCCCCTCAAGTCCCCAAGACATTCAAAGGATCAATTCCGGAGTGTCCACCATTTTAAACGGAGTGAGATCTTTTGATCTGGGACAAATCCTTCGCGGAGCTTTTACATTTCCAACAAACAACAATGTCAAGTCGGTGGCAAATAATGTGATTGATACTATTTTTGGACCCATCGGTTCAGGGGGCAGTTCTTCCTCTGGGGGTGGAGATGCACCCGATGTGCCAAATCGCACAAGAAATTAATTTACACACAATTTTAAATCAAGTCTGGAACTGTGATATGGAATGAGGAGCAGAACTCGATCGTTTTGCAGATGTAAAATGAGTTGATGTCTGCTTTAATCATTTAATATTTTGTATTTTAATAATAAAATGTTAGTTAAGAATTAGATTTCATTTGAAGGAGCATTATTGCGTAAGAAAGGTAAACGCTTGCAACCTGAAACAATAATCCCCCAATCAATAATTGAAACATTGGCCAAATAATTAGTTTGAGAAAAATTACTTACTGATCCCAGAAATCCATAGCTTATTGTAAACAATTTCCCCCCTGAAAATCCGATTTGGTCTCTGTAAATTAAGCCGGAAGCTGCCCCCAATTTCTGGCTGTGACAAATTTCCAACAGTCGGGTCTTTAAACGTTTTGCCTTTTGTACACATTTAAAAAATTTTTAACTTATAAAACAATTAATTTTCTCGTTACCTGATGATCAACTTCCGCAGCCAAAACAAAAGGAGTTAGGAAGGAAAGCGCTTTGCACAGCGCCATAATTCTGTAGATCGCTCTGCCCGTGTCCCAAGCACCAATCAACCGACCCACAAAAACGGGAACGCTCCCTGAACACAGAACTAAGAACAGAGCGGAATTCACGGCGTTCAACTCAGCGAAACATGTTCTCAGTTTGAAGTAGTCTTTTAATACCTGTAATTAAAATGATTTTACAAGCCGCTGCAATTATAAATTGCAATTTTTACCATTCTTTTATTGTCCTGCTCACATTTGATCAGCAATTGAGATGTCAGTTGAAAGCCAACAATGCCACAGACGGTGGTAAGGGCACAAGAACATCCAACAATCACCATCCCATAACTTCTAACAACGAAATATCCGATGCAAATTGATATTTGGGCTGGAGAGAAGTTTGTAAATCCATTAATTGTAACATTGGGACTTAGAAAGAGATCATAATTTGCATGAGAACAACTTCGTTTAAATCCATTTAATCCAATTGGATCGGACGCATTGCCCCCAAATATTATTATGGCAAAATAATACAAGACATGAGTACAAATTGTGATAATTGGGATTAATTTTGCGAAAAAAGAAATTTTGGAATCCTGGCTCTTTCCCAACATATTGAATAACTGTACAAAACATTTCTTTCTAAAAAGAAAGACGGAAGTCCAGACTAAAGGGACCAAAAAAGTGTGAACTCTGCTCCAAATTAGAAAAATCAACTCTGGCTTTTGGATAATGTCTTCTCCGGATTGAACCCCTCGAGTTAAAAGAAGGCCTTGAAATATGCAACAAAGTCCGATAACGGAACAAACTAACTTTTGAGCCCGATCCGACCTTAAAACGTGCGCTGAAGCTTCAGAATCCCACACAATTTTGAATGGAACTATGCATATAAAATAACAAACGTTTACTAGCCTCGAAATGTAAGAAAGTTGTATTTTTGGGAAATTTCTCATGTTGTCCATTTTCCGTTCCATTCAAGAGACAAAAATAATATAAAACTGACGCTAATTGTCAATTGATTAATTGTATCGTGCAATCAATATTTATGAGATCGATGCAAACAAGACTTGCCCAATAAATTGGTATTTACACGATTTATTATGTGTTCTATTTTAAGAGATATTAAAGAAATGTTCTTGGAATCCTTTGAATGAATTGTCCTTTGGGTTCGTAATCTGGAGTAATTTTCCAGTGTGGGGTTCTCCCTTTACGACAGTTTGGGACAATTCTATGGACGTCGTGGTCACAAATAGTTGACTGAAATTGTCGCCCCCAAATGCCACGGAAGTCGTATTGGTCACTGAAGTGCCAATTTTTTCCAAAAGTTTTCCTATTTTAAAAAAAATGTTTATTGGAAAAGAGAGACAAGCTCTTGGTTTTGTGTAATTTGTGTTTGTGAATCTATATTTGTACCAGTGGTGCCATCAATTTTAATTACACTCGCCCCTTTCCAACAAGCGCAGTAAAGATCTCCATTCACATTTGCCGCAAGGCCGTCAGGGAATGAGCCCTTCAGCTCCCAATAATTGGCAAAGTCAAAAAGCGTTTTGCGGTTTTCTATATAAAATGTCATAATTTGAGATAAATTATAATATGTATAAAGTTACTCCTAAATATTAGCTACCTAAAGTTCCATTTTGTAGATCAAAGTCAAAAACATTGACCACTCTTTTGGACAAATCATTCCAAAAAAGTTTGGTTTGCTCTTTGTTAAATGTCAGACCATTTGGTAGGTCAAAACCACAGGATACCGTTTTTGATTCGAGATATTCTCCACCTCCTTCAGAGCGTTGCAACTTGTAAATTTCTCCTAAAACAATTTTTAAAATATTTTATTTGTCTGTTTGTTTAGATTTGTTTCCAAACCTTTGTCCTCGTCAATGCACAAAGTTCCCAAGTCCTTAAAAGTTGCGGCCCCTGTCCAAAATCTTCCCTTGGCGTCACACTTTCCATCATTGTATGATTTTAGCGGATTCTTTCGCTTGTAGCAAACTTTGGAAATCTTTTCCAAATTCCAATCAAACTCTACAATTTCCCCGTTGGAAAGGGAGACGATGAATTTGTTCTTGGAATCCGTTGGAATCGTTAGAGAAATGAATTGTAAGGGATCCGCTGAATATTCCAGCCCACTTCTTTTGCTGTTATTGTTTTGGATAAGGGATCAAAAATGTTGATGGTTTTTCCGAAACAATCTGTGAAAATGAGGGAATTTCGACGTCCATCCCAAAGGGGGGATTCTCCAAAAAGGACAGGACTGGAAATTGGAAGGACTTGCGCCATTTTGCAGCCGACATGCAAATGCAAATTCTTGTTGGTATATGATATTCAATAAATTGAGAATCAAGGTCAATTAATTGTACTCCAAGTTTTTTATGTCAATATGCCATTTTTTTGTAGTAAAGATAAAAAAAAAATAACCAGCAATAATTATACAAGATTTCGTTTTTTTTGTGTGTAAATGCTTTCAACTATTTATAGGTTATTTATTTGGCTCACATAAATTATATTTGTAAACAAGGGGAAAAAAAATTGCATGAAGATAATGCGTGCAAAAGGATGGCAATCGATATCACAATTTCTTTGCATGATCAACTACCCCAACATTTCATATTGGAACTAATCAGCAATTTTTAAGCCGATACAAGGAAAAATTTTAGGGCTTTCAACACATTGAAAAGTAATTTGTCACTTTTTGGTAAACAAAACTATTAAATTTTGAGCGTGGTCAGGCCACCCAACATTAGAAGTAGTAATTAGTTGGTAAAATAAATGGAGTGTAGCGAACGAACTCTCCAAAGCTATTTCCATCTCAAAAAATAACAAATGTCAATCTGTATAAATATTAATATTTACAAATTATTTGGTTGTGTCTGTGGTTAAATTTGTTCCATTGTGTGATGGTACAATTTGTTGTGATAGGCAAATGGGATGAGGATGGATCCGAGCTAGCAACAGAGTGCAATAAAATTATGTAATAAATTTAATGCTAACTGCTCTTCAATTATTTCAATGTCATGATCATTGAAAATAGAATTTCATCCTCACTTTTTGTCTATTTTGAATAAATTGTTGTTGATCGATAATTTGAGATAATTTGAGATGTACGTGTCGTTAAAGATTAGCATTTTTGAAATGGGATTAAAATTAGCAAAGAGATCACCCCACACTCCGCTCCTTCTTCCTTGACCAATCCCAGCCCTCCCTTCAACACCTTTCTTTGTTTTGCTCCTATATTTAGGTCCAGTTATTTCCAGCCTCGCTAATAAATCACGTCATAATTGCCTAACTTTGGCTAATTAGTGCAAATTAGCCAAAGCTACTCCCTAATTTTTTGAGACACACAAAGCAATCAAACTTTAAATCAAAAGTTGAATTCATAAATAAATATACAAATTGATAATGCTTCATTTGAATTTCAATACAAAGTGGGGCTGGGAATAACTTTTATGTTGTGAGATGTAGCAAGTATTTACAAGTAGATGTGTTGTAGCCAACCTCTCATAATAATTTCATACAGCAAGTATAAAACTCCGAGCCCTGTCCCCTACAGATCCAGAAACAGTTGAGACTCCAACCAGAGCACAAGAAACAAGGAAACAAGTCTTTTGAGAGGCAGCTTGAGACGAAACTTGACACTTTTCACACAAAGATGCCTGGAGGAATTCGAATAAACGCACAGCAAGTGGGATCAGCCGCAGCCAAAGGTCGCTGGTGGTTCCTCAAAGATTCAGGAAACGCACAAAAGCCCTGCAACCGTTTGGAACTGTTCACGGGCAAATCTGCCAGCACGGGACAAGCGAACAAAGAAGCGAGGTAAGTCTGAGAATTTGGGGAGTTGAGACAATTTTGAGACTAATTTTGGCTTTAATTTGTAGCAAAAGTGGGCAAGAGGGGAGTCATTGGGGAAATGGAAGGGCCAGTTGGTGATTTTGATCTGGAAACGAATGACATAATGGCGCAGTTTTCCCTCGGTTACCGTTTTGGAAGGATTTTTGGGGGACTTTCTCATTTACTTACTTTATTTACACTTTAGTTCGTTATGTTCCCAGTTAGTTAACTAGCATTTAATATTTACGCCGTCTCAATATTTAATTAAGGATAATTTTTGTACCTTGTTTCCTTTATTTAAGAATTTGTACAAAGTCGTGCGAGATACCATTATATAGCCACATTTAATTTAACTTGACGTTATTTAACCGGAATAAAAAGATTTTGATAAATCTTTGCAAAATGAATCTTACAAAGCATTCCATTTAATTCCTGCATTTCGCAATTTGCTCAAAATCGTTAAATTCTCACTTCCTTCTCATTTTTTCATCTCATTCATTTTCACTTGATATTGCTTCATATGTTGTTTACTACTTTTCCTTGATAAGATTCTGTATTCGCTTTGTATTGGCTCAATTTGGGGTTGACCTCTCACAAATATTGAATGTTATCTTTATAAATAGCTTTGAAGCACATTAAATGATAATGGCAAAGCAAAGCTCCAAAACAATATATTTTCCTGTTCCAAAACACAAAATTAACACAATCATTTTGCATTCCTCCCTCAAAATTTTTTTGCATAATCCTTTGACTTTGATAAGATAGTAATTAGGAGAGAGACTGCGTAGTACAAAATGTAAAGTGGTTTTGAGATATCTCCAGTAACAAGATAACTTTTTTTTTATTTGGCTGGTTTACAAACAAACGATTGCAGCGAGTCAATAAAATGAAGAGCACAAAGCACAATCAACTTTTGGCCTATCTTAAAATAAAGTTTGTGTCTGTATTAAAATAGCCCCAGGACACATTTGACCCTTTTTTGCTTTTCACCCTTTAAATGCATCTTCATGTCCTTTGGAACTTCTGAAAGCAGCTCAATTATCAATTCTATTATGGTATTTCTAGTTTCTTCTTGGAGACCTTTTTATCCAGACACAACAAGGGACATTAGAGTAGTACACACTACACACCGGTTAAATGGTCAAAACAGGGATTTTTTGCTACATATTTTTGTGTAAATGCGCAGTAATGTTATGCAACACGGTATTAAACTGTTGTTGACTGTTTGTAGACATTGTTCAATGTTTTTACACCGATTTCTATTTCATTGTCAACCTTTGTCAAAGTCATGAGCTGGAAACGTGATGAGTTCCATAAAATTAAAAGTCATGCAATAAATTATTATCCCCTTTATTTGTTTACTTATTTGACTGCTATCAAAAAGGATTTCTTGGATTTGTCTCATATTTTGCGTGTCTACGTGATTGATGGCATGTCTTCAGCCTGCAACAGGAAGACGTCGTATTTTAAACTGCATTGTCCAAACTAGATTTCGGCCACAGCAATAAACAAACATTAGAAACTGCGTCATAAACTACAAATAATGTCCAATAGCTGTAAATTAGTTGATTGGGAAATTTTGGGGCATTTTGCGAAACAGGGGAAATATTTCCCCTGCTTTCTCCTTCGTGAGACTTTGCACGTAGCCAACTTTTGGGACTGGAAAGATGGAAATTATGATCCATTTCATGTTGACAGGGGGAAATTTAATGGATGTTTTTCCAAACAGAGACTTTGGCCTTAGTTCATGGGGTTTGAAGTATTTGCAAACATTTGCAAACACTCGTCCAATCCACTAATTTGTGAGATGACGTTGGACAAATGAATTAATTGATCGATGACAAAATATTTACTGGCTAGTGCTTGGAATGTTTCAAAGAAATTTACACGTTGGAAAATCCTTAATTTAACTGTTGTTAAAAATACTTTGAAGAAGTTTAAAGCGTTTTGATGAAGTCATTTTATAATTTAGTATCGATTTTACGTTTGAACGATCCACGTCCATAAAATAAAGGTACGCAAATTTTACAGAAATCATAATTATAAAGTTTAAAATAGCTTTCTTTCAATTTCAAGAATCCATTGAATACATAATGGGGAAACTCGCATTTTCCATCCTCTTTCTTTTTCTAACCCTCCAAGCGTTTAATTTGTCGGAAGGTCTAAGTGACGGTCACGAGTATCCCATTCAACAGCGACCTCAGCCCCCAAAACTTCCCAAAGCTTGTGGACGTTCGGAATTTTTTTCGAGGTCGATGATGCGATGCGTGTCGAGATCCAACTACACAATCAGATCAATTTGCCTCGCAAATGTTGTGGACTTTGAGGACGTTCAGTATCAACGCTTCAGAAATTTTGATTACGAGAAAGAAGTGTATGCAAACTGACGCTGCAATATTTCATTGTTATCCGTGGCTAATAAATTTTGAAGCGTGAAGTTCAGTTGGTCATTGCATCTTTTGTTTGCTAATTACAAATAACAAAAAAGAGTATTGGTTGAAGGTTAAGACTTGATTTTGTAATAAAACAATAATTTTTGGAGTTGCTGGACTAATAATTATCGAGTAAAACTAAAACTGACCAGACTCGTTTTTGCACAAACTGGTTCACTTAAATAATCAAACAATAAAATGTTTACTCTCCGCCAGGTAATAAAAGGTAAATGCCAATACGCAAAAACATTTTTGACACCTTCCCATTAAAAGAGTTGTCCAATGCTATTTATATTTTGAGCATACATAAGAAAAACACTTGAGATAAATTCAATAAACTGAAAATACTTAAATTATGTTGCGTAACATTTGATGACAGATTGTAAACTGTTTATGCCATAGCTTTTAATTGCTCTGAACTTGCTTGAACTTGGTCTTTAATTCAGTTCAATATCTGGAGCTAAATAGCTTCTTAAATTAATTGCTTGTTACGTAAATGAATTAATTTGGGAGAACAATACAGGCAAAAATTAAATTAAGCCGTGAACTTTTTTGTTCCACTGCATTTTTTTCAAAGGACATGACATTTTGAAAAAATAAATAATTTGGAACTAGAAATGAATGAAAATTTGGACCAAATTGTGACTTGAATTGGTCACGGATGCGGCTGGTTAAATGAAACCAAATGGCATGTCTAGTTTATTGCAAAAAGCGTCAACTCGTCAATTTCGTGAATCCTCTCAATTATTTGGCTCCAGGTTCCGGTGAACAATGGACAGAAATTCTGTCACAGAATATTTCCATAAACTGTAATCAGCCATAATTAAGCTGTATTGTTGACCCAGTTCCCAAATTCACTTTCATTTTCAATTTTCATGTAGATTCCAGCCCAATTCCATTTTGCATTTATAGCCATCAAATAATAAAATTATCAAATGAGTTCTGCCTCAACTCAGTTTACATTATGCAATTCGGATTTACAACTTTTGGGATCATTTTGTTGCTAGTTTTTTTAGAGCCCCAAAATATTAAGGCCCACGTGTCACTAACTTATCCCCCTGCCAGGAAATATGACTTGGATTTCTTGGACACTGTACGAACTCAACCTCCCTGCGGAATGCCAAAAGGTATACATTGTACAAATATTAAATGCATTTTGGAAGAAATGTTGAAACTTTTAGAGGAATTTAGGAAAACTGGTCACAAGACTGGCTGCAGGACTTCCACTCAATATTTCTTGGCATTTGGCCTATCCCCATCGGGTAACAAAAACAGTGTGAGAATGATTTATTTTGTTTTATTTCAAATATATTTTTAGGGGGGCTTCAGACTAGAACTTCTCGATAAAGATGGAACTTTTCTTCTCGACCTCATAAAACGCAACAAATCGGAAGAGTACATTAGTGGGGACCCAACTGCCCAATGGCACACCGTCACAATTCCCTCCCATCTTATCTGCACAGGCTGCATCATCAGACTTCGACGTCAGGCAAGCGAGTGGTCAAACTCTTACGGTTTTTGGTCGTGTGCGGACGTGGACATTGTGGAGCCTAGAGGCTTTGTCGAAGACTGTTCTGGGTCAGGGACATTGACATTGGTTGGGGGCGGAGCAGGATGCGTTTGTGATCGAGGGTCTTGGGGTCCCCGATGTCAGTACAAGGACGACTGCGACTTAGATGCTGATTGTGGGCTAGGGAAATGTATTGATCTGGGGGGCACGTCGCTGCCTCGAAAGCAGTGTTTTTGTCCCCCGGGGTCACATGGGGTCAAGTGTCATCTCACGAACAAAGACGAGCTTGCGACAAAAGAGAGCTTGGATCTTGGGGGACACAAATTGAAAAAGTTGTCAAAGGAAATGAGTCTGCATTATAAAGTGAGTTGACATTCACATAGTTTGTTAACAAACGTGACCATCCGTCACAAAATATCTCTGAAATTTTCAGATTATCCCAGATGTGGAAAAATCTGAGGATGAAATCGAATTTGTTTTGATCATAAACGGCACGAGTTACGGAGCAATTGGTTGGCGTCCTTTGTCTCTTAATAAATCTTGCAAATTGTGGCCTAATGTGGAAGAAAATGTGAAAAGGCTAACAAAAAGGGAGACTTTTTCTGCGAGATACTTTTCTAAGCCGAATCCAACTCTTTTGAGACCTTTGGGAGATAAACCATTGGAACGATCTGTAGCATTTAAGCCAAAAAATGAAAAATCAAAATCTCCGAAACAAAATCAACTTGTAAAAGAGCCTTGTTATGAGCCAGAGCCTGAATCTGAACCGGAAAAGCAAAAAGAAAGCTTGCATCCAAATCCAGAACCTGAGAGTGAAACCGAACCGAGTCCAGAACCAGAAAAAATTCAGAAAATTCCAAAACATGAACATTCACAGGATGAAAGTAAGGCTGAGCCGAGTGCAGAGCCTGAAAAAATTGGGACAAGTTCTGAAGATGAACATTCTGTACCAGAGCCTGAAAGTGAACCCGAAAAAATTGATAGTTCGCAACAAAGCTCAAAAAATGAACATCAGGATGAGATTGCTGCAGAACCGGAGCCAGAAAGTGAGGCAGAGTCAGAGCCAAATGCGGAGCCTGAAAATGAACCAAGTTCGGAACCGGAAAAAGATGCTTCAAAGTCAGCAGAGAAATCTAGTCAACCTCAGTCCGAGCCTCATCCAGAGTCTGAAGCAGAGTCCGAGCCTGAGTCAATTCCAGAAACTGAATCCGAACCAAAGTCGGAACCACACAAAGAGTCTGATTTGTCTAATCTAGGGCCAGAATCTGGTTCAGAACCAGAACCTGAGATCACTGTAAAAGGAAGCAAAAGTGGCAAAAAATCGGTAACACCCAAATCCTTCTCCGTTTTGGAAATTCTTAAAATTATTTATTTGACAGTTTGCTCCCAAAGGTGATTTCCATGCAATGGATTGCACGGTAAATATTGTTATTATTATACATATGATATTATAATTATTGTGAATTATTGTTGTAGGACTTAGTAATCGGGGCTGCTATCCTTGGATCCTACTCCAGGATTTTGGATTATTACACAAGAGACAGGTCAACGCCACGACTGGACGAGTTTTGGGATTCCGATAAAGGTTCCGACAGCATTAGCTCGGCCACTGGATGGCAGACTCCGGAAGGACAAACAGTGTTGATATTTCGTCGGAAGCTTATGACATTGAGTTCCGATCCGACGGATCATGATCTCGGAGGCGAGCTAAATCTCATCTGGGCTCGGGGTCAACAGACAGGACACTATGTCCATAAGCCGAGCTCAGGACTGGAAAAAGAGGATCCAGCAATTCCCAATTTTTATGCCGAGGACGAGCTAAAATATCACGGTCATGGCGGACAACGTGGCGTGCTTTTCATTAACTTTGCTGATTAAGTTAATTTCCAAGTATTCCAGGAATTTGACAAATATTGAACAAATATGCAGATGCGTTTCTTTGTACATTCATATAAGTGAGAGAAGCTGCAGCTTTATTATTACCTTGAAACTAATTAGACTAAACAATGAAAACTTGGAATCTTGTATTCGCAAAACAACTTTTACGTATTTTGCATAATCGCTCTGTGGAATTATTGCTGCTGCTTCTCATGTAAATTCGTTGTATAATTTTTGCAATAAAATTTATTTTAAAATGGGAAAATTATTTGCGATCTTTCTCTTTGTGGGATTTGCATTATTTGTCGTTCAGGGTCAGCAGGAGGAAAATGCAACTGAAGTGGTATCAATATTTTCTTAATTCTTAAACAATTAAAGTGTTTTAAACATTTTTTAAAAGCAGAGGGAGTCCCCAATTTCTGCAGCCAATGTCTCAGTTTCTGAGGGACAGACGAAGCGGACGTGTGCGTGTGAGGACGCCGAGTCTTTGGTCTGTGCCAGCAATGGAGTCACTTATAAAAATAGCTGTAGATTTAATTGCGCCAAAGCCCGAGTCAATCGTAAGTTAGTTAATTGGCAAAAAGCTCAATAACAAATAACCAACAAACTTTTCCCCTGCCAGGTCTGAGGATCATTCGACAGGGGCAATGCTCCCAAACTGCGGGGACCTTGAGCTACTGGAAAAAGGGATAATTGTCAACATTTCTGTTTGCAAATTAATCAATAAATTTGTTAAAAAACATTATCAGCATTATCACTAAAATTATTGTCGAAAACGTATGGGTAGAAAATAAAAACATGCGTCTCATCTGCAAAACTTGAGTGGGAATTTTTTTCATGTGCTACTTCGACTTCGAGTCTTCCAAACTTTAACTTGTACTTATAACTATCCCATTATCTAAAACTAACAAAGCTTAATGGCTTAACCCACGATCTAGTCTCTAACCACACAAACATTCCAATGGCAGTTAGTTAACTGAGCTGATAATGAGTGAACTCTTCTGCAACCTCTGCCCCTTCGTGACCCCAAACTACGGTCAGTGGCTGGTCCACATCAGTTCCCAAACTCACCAGGCCGCACTGTACAACTCCCCAGGGCACGGGGAGGCGGGGCTTGAAGATGAAGACGTAAGGGACAAGGTCGTCCTCGCCAGTGACATCCGCGTGGGCACAAAGTTGAAGGACGTTGCTCAACATTTTTCACAGTGGGGCCGCCTCGTCAATTTCATTTATAAAGGTGCTCAAAATGGAGTAATTGACGTTATCCTCGTCTACGATGACAGGTAAATAATAACAATTATTAGATGGTCAACAAATTGCTATTGTGATTCTAAACTGTTTTTCGCCATAGGAAATCAGTGGGACTTGCAATTCGCGACGAAAATCTGTATTTGTGGGGCAAGAAAATTTTTGGAAGACCACTTTTCGTTCCTTGGATTGAAGGTAAGCCAAATATATTTTTTATTTAAAAATGCTGTAGTTTAATTTTTCATGAATATTTTGCAGATGTTCCACAATCGGAGCCAGTTCGAAGTCCGATTACAGAAAGATTGTTGAAGTTGTCCAAACGAAATTCGGATGTGACTGACGCTTCCGCAGCTAAAAAACTACGAATTACCAATGGGATAGATTTTCCAACGCCAATGGAAATGAAGTTGGTGATTGAAGACGAAACTACTGAAATTGAAAAATCTCTCAAAATTCCTGAAAATCTCAACGCATATGGAAAGTTAGCTGTGGAGCTGGGAGCAGATCTTAAAGATGTAAAACTAGAAGAGCAAATTAACGCTTTTTTAGAACTTTTAAGACTTTCGCCAGAGAAAATTGACAAAAGAGTTTTGATTGGAGATGAACTACTGAGTACTTTAAGACAGAGCTTTGAAGACTGTGCAATATTTCCGTTTGGTCTTGACTTTCTTGGGATTGCGACGGATGTTGATGGAATGATTGTTATGGTCGATCCCTTTGGTGAGATTTTTAATCATTAATAGTTAATTTCAAAATTTTTATCAAAATTTTACCGATATAGCGAAACTACAAGACGACAAGCCCGTAATATTTCAAGATCCTGAATCTCAAACAGCCGTCGCTTCCGAAATTTTCAACCTTTTGAAAAAAGAACAATACAAGCTCAATTTTTGTCGTGATGCCGAGCTCACTTTAACTCCACTTGTATTTTCTCCTGAGAATAAGATCCCAAAAATCACTTTTACCCATCGGAAATTTGAAGTTAAAGTTTCAATCTTTGTGGAGAACTTTCTCCTTGTAAAAGACACTCATTTAATCAAATTCTTGACTTCGTTGGACCCTCGACTGCATCCAATTTTGTGTCTGGTCCGATTTTTTGCTTCCGTGTACAATCTCCTTCCTTCTGAAGACGAAAGTTGGAAAAATCACACAGTTATTTGGATTTTGTTTGCGTTTCTATCCCAAAAGAAGATAATTCCATCAGTTAACGACCTATTTGTTGCAAAAAGTAATGAACTGCTAGTGAACAACATCGATATTGAATTTTCAACGAATGAAACGTTAGTTCGTAAAAGTCATGATGAAGAATTGCTGAAGGATCCGCAAATCTGTAGCTTCAGCACTATTTCTCTACTTCAAGAATTTTTTGCGTTTTGTGGTTCTGCAGACTTGAAACGGAACGTAATTTGTCCGGTTGTGGATCGACTTGTACCCCTCAATGCATTTGGGAAGAAGCTTGGGGTAAATTTTCCAAAAGAAATCTTGGGGCGCTATACAAAATACGCGAATGGAACTCCGAGAGCAGAATGTTTGTATGTTGGGTGTCCTTTGGCCCTTCAGCATCCGCTTGACTTGGTGACGAATCTTGGTCGAAATGTGACGCTGCAAGAACTTGGAAGATTTCAAGAATTGACAGCGAAAGCAGGGGCAAAATTGAATATGATTTTGCAAAAAGGAGAAGGAGATTTAATGGAGTTGTTTATCAACTTGCCTTCACAAGTTGTGCAGCTGGAACCAAAAATAGCAAATGCAGAGAAAGACGAAGAAGAATCTTCCGACGAGGTTCGTGGTTTGTGAGATTATTTCGACAAATTCTAAACTACATTCGAATGAGTTGCATTTTCAATTTCATTTCAGGATGAAAGTGACGACAACAAAATCGAAAATGCAGCTGCTGCACAACAAAAAGAAGTGGACTCGCCCTGGGAAATGGACACAGAAGACGAAGAAAATCCAAAATCTGGCGACCGCTTGCAAAAAATCCGTAATGGGAAAATTCGTGTTAATCAAAGTCTCAGAAGATATTTCGAAGATGCAATTGCCATGATGGAAAACGCTTCTGAAATTGATTTAATGGATGTCCGAAAAAAATTTCAATCCCTTTGGTTCCAGCTCGTTCTAGAATTCAATTCCAAATTCTTCTCAACTTGCTTCGGACTTGAAATTCTTTCTGATTCTAATTTCCAAAAGGAAGAATATGCAAAAATTGACAAAAAGGTGCCCCTTTCTCTTGGAGAGAGGTTTTCTTCCATAAAAACTGAAACAACTGGTTCAAGTTTCGAATCTCGGCTTACAACATCTTCCTCCATTTCCCCTCTCCTGTACAAAAAGAAGGTTTGGAAACGGAAATTTTTCTTGGCTAACATTTGGAAACTTTGGGCTCTCCTTACTGGAGGTGACAACGTGATAACAAAGTCAAAGAAAGGGCCAGTTGACGCTTCCGAACTGAAAAAGATGATTCCACTTCCAAAACGAGCAAAAAGGATGGAGTTTAGTTGCACACTTGACGCAATCTTTGATTTCCGTGAAGAAGAAGAGCTTTCAGACGACGAACCGATTTCCGCATTCGTCACAGTTTATTTAAGGGACACGACATACGCTGACGATAATGATCGAGGGGCTGTACTTCGGGCGCAAAAACTTCGATATCTAGTCAAAGTTTACGAGAAACTGGCCGGAAAATATATCAACTTGAGAATGAAACAATGGTTGGAAACTTGCTGGGATTTTGACATTAAGAAATTTGATCGAGAGTTTCAAAAAAAAGCTAAAAGGATAGCAAATGGACATCCAAAATGGAGAAAGTTTAAGGGAAAGTGGCAGCGGATGTTGAAGGAAAGGAAGCAAAGAGAGAAAATATTGGCTCAGTTGAATAATGATTACGAAGAATTTGAAGAAGATTCACAAGGTTGTGATGAAATTTCTGAGATGTATGAAAGTGAAAATGATGGAGATTTCGAAATGGGAATACGTGAGGAACAAGAAGAGCAAATGACGTCAAAATCAGTGACACAAAACGTAAGAGTAGTTTTAACATTAATGGAAGAAAATGATTCGGTTCCACAAAATAACGAAGCACCTTTAAAATCAGTTGCGAAGTTAGATGAAGATCAACATGATGAAAGCGAAGCAAATGACACAACACCATTGTCACAAAATGAAGAACTTGAGGAAAATTCACAAGTTTGCGATGAAATATCCGAGATGGATGAAAGTGAAAATGACGAAGATTTCGAAATGAAAGAAGAAGAACAAATGGCAACAAAATCAGCCGAGCTACTAGTGACTCAAAACGAAAGAGTAGTTATAAGACTGATATCTGAAAAAGATTCAATACAACTAAATAAAGAAACAGCTTTAAAACCAGTTCCAAAATGGTTAGATGAAGTGCAACAAAATGAAAAAGAACAGACTAATGAGACGACACCAACGACACAAAATGAAAAAATGTCATCAGAGTTGATTCCAAGTTTTAATGCCAGAGCACAAGATAAAGAGCAAATGAAACAAGATGAGGAAACTGCTTCTACATTGAGGTTGTTGGATTCATCTCCACTTACTCCAAATGAAGAATTGGCATCAAAATTGAATCCTGAGACAGCTCAAACTGAAATTTCTCAAAATGACCATAAAACTTCAGAAATAGCTCCAGTGGCGGATCTGTTACCACAAAATAGCGAATCGATGGCTCCAAATTCTGACTCCAAATCAGAAATTGACGAAGAATCACATTCTAAATTGACCCCTGAAGAGCCACTTCTTCAAGTTGCTCAAGTACAACAAAATGAGGAAATTGCGGAAGCTTATTAATTATTAATGAAAATCTCTCAAGTATTTAAGAGCTTAGTCAAATACCGTCACTTAAGACTTATTTTTTACGTATTTTTCTATGCATTTATGGAACTGCTATTTTTCATATTTTTATTAATAAATCAGATCAATTCAATTAAATCGATTATAGCTGCCGTCAGCTACAATATTTTCTCTGTCGTCTGCTCCTATTCGTACATCGTCGTAGGAGGAAAATCTGGCCGTGTCCGTGTTTCCAAGCTGGCTTACATCTACTGTACTTGATTTGGCCTGAATAATTAACGGTTCCAAATTTTAATGAGCAAGCTTCCTTTAAAATGATCCAAAACTGAAAATATTAATATTTCATACCTCTTGACATTTTTTGTACATGAATCCAAGTCCGACGAGTAGAGCAATGACTAGAGCAACTAAAAACACCGTGAAACTGATCAACATCCCATTTCCTTCTTTTGAGGTGCTGGTTCTATCGGTATAAAATTCCCTGGCCCCTTCCCCCACGGACCTCAACGTCACCAAAACCCCAAAACTACTCGCATTTCCACTCATACTGCAAATAAATGTTGTGACGGGATCAGGGGCTAGAGATCGATCCAGTCGGAAACCGATTCGGGGGTCAAAGGTTAGTCTTGAGCTCAGTTCCAGTCTCACAATTCGCTCCGAATCTTCATGGTCAATGAAGAGGAAAGGTTTGGAATCGGGGTTTGAGACGCCACAGGGTAAGACGACCGTGGGTTCGGGGTCATCCTCCCTTTTGACGACTTGGAGATGTCGACCTTCGTGGATAAAGGCCGGCTCCCCGTCTCCCACGGCGTAAATATAGAGGGAGGACGAGGGGAAGTGGGCGAATGTCTTTCGACAGCTGTAGTTCCCACTCGCCTCCTTCCTCATTGGGTCGATTCTTAGCAGAGCTTCATACACTTTCTTGTTTTGGCTGGATTGGGAACAAGGGACTTTGCCGATTTTAGACGTGTTTTGCTAAAATTGGGGAAAATTAAAAGGAACTTTAAAATGCAAATTTTCAATAGTAAATATAAATGAGCTTACAGGTTCTCCATTGTAAACCCATTGGACTGGATAATTAGCTCGACAAATGAGTTGGACTTCGGTGACTGGATTATACAGCGAAATTGTAGAATTGGAAACGAGATGCGGAAGTCTCAATCTTCTCGAAGAAATTGAAGAGTTTCTTTGAAGAATTATAATGGGTGAAGAATCCATTGGACAACTTTAATTCATTAGAATAAATGTTAAATAGCAATTTGAAATGGATTCCTTTAATGTTTATGTATGTATACTTTTTGTCCGATCCTGGAGTGATTGGAACGGCAGAAGAAACATTTAGTGGATAGCTCGTGTTTTTCCATTCCGTGGAGTTCCAAACTGGGACGAAGCACATGAGGGAGGAGATCTCAGGACTGGAAATTGTTATGTACGAAGTTCTCTGGTATTTCTCCAAGTCGAAAGATGTCCTGTCCTCAGTTTTTTCTGCAAATTGTACCATTTTAAACTTTAATCGATGTTTCCTAAAAGCAACTTTGACAAATTGCAAGTAATTATTATTATTATTACCAATATCCAAAAAGGAGATTGTTCCATTGGCGAATGCAAATGCCCATTTTGCTTCACGAGCAAGTTGAAACTTTTCGTAGAGACAGGTAAACAGCATTTTGTCCCCCACAAACACATTCTGGAATGCACAATTTTTAAGACCGCAAATGATTGGTAAATTAATATAATTACATTTTCGGGAGCAATTATTCGGACGAGATTGGTGTTCGGGATTGAGTCGATATCTGCAAAAACATGAGATGAAATAATTAATTCTCGAGCAACATTAAAACCTTGCAAAGTAAGCAATCTCAGTTTGCCCCATTTTGTATTTATGAGAATACAGCTCAGTGGGTGTGGTTAGAAAGTTAAAATTTTGTAGAAAAAGTCTACAAGGAGTGTGTTTTCAAGGCGTAGAAACATCATTTTAAAATAGTTGCTAGATTCAGATATATTATTCAATTACTTACAGAGTGTGTCCAAATTGGCAATTGCAATCTGAGTGCTGACATAATCCTCCACCCCGCATTTTATAATCCCCGACCGAATGTAACCCTGTGAAATGGTCGTCACATTTCCTTCTTTTTCTTCCTCGTCGCTAAATGCGCTTTCTCCGCCATACGCCCTCGCGTCAAAGTCGTACTGCGAACCAAAAGCTCCCATGTAACTCTTGTCTTTACAATACTGGAATGTGTTTCGGAAAATAAAGAATTATACTCACCCAATTAAGGAATTGACTTTTGATCTGACACTCTGTGGGATTTTCGCATGCAATGTAGGTCAGATTGACCTTTGGGCTTTTGACACTGGTGCAACTGAGCTCGCCGCGGGGCGTGGGCAAGTTCATGTAATAAGAGTCCCCCTCCGTGTTGAGACCAAACGCACGGATTGTCCCTCTCAACGTCCGATCCAGCAAAAAGAAAAATCTAGTAGTTTTGAACAAGTCTGCAATCCAATATTGGTTTATTTTAAAATCCCATAAAAGTTTTCAAAATATTCTTTCTATTTTACCTGGCTTTAACGTCCAACTACATTTACATCCGTAGTCAGTATCAAAGCTCCAGCTGTGAAGAATTTCCCCCGTCGCTTTTTTGACACAGTTTATTTCCCCTCGAAGCGCGGAATCAAACTCTGGATGCGCAAACAATTCAGCTATTGCTCCATATTTGAGGAAGTCGCTTTTGTACATTGATTCTTGTATATGCTGTTGGATTTTGGAGTTTAGTTTCTCCAACCGCATAATTACTGGCTCATGAGATCGACAACTGGCGGACAACCGGCCGTTACGAAATGTCAAGTGCTTCCGCGTTGGAGACACGATGAAATCTGAAATGTGTCATTAATGTAGCGAGCTGAGCTTGATAAATTATGTTTAAAATTTACCTGTGGCAGGAGCGACTGAAACTTCCACTAGCTCAGTCTCATTTTTATAGACTCCAGAACAAACAAATTTTCCTGCCAGTGCCGTTTCGTTTTTGGAACTGATTAAAAATCCAAGTTTGGGGTCATACTTTGACTCGATGCTCGAGTCCAAAGGGACAAAACTTGTGTTAGTGCCCTAAAAATATGTAAAAATAATTTACAAAGTTTTTTTTCAAAAAGTGTACAGTATCAATTTACCTCTGACACAATTCTGAGCAAAGTCGCATTCAAATTTGCGATATTTGCTGTGCAAGGGACGAACGCTTGTGCTATTCCGTTTTTAACCAGAACTTTGCTCTCCATTGTCTTTCTATTGTTGAAAATTGATGCTCCATCTGCAATTACACATGTGTAAAATGACATAAATTGAATTGCATATGCTTTTTGGTTGACTGACCATGTGCAAAACGATATATTGATGATTTTTTGAGGCCATCGAGAGCTTTGCAGGTGTAATTTCCCGTCCTGCTCTCTCGGCCGGTGTAACCAGACGCCAACACTTTGAGGTTGGAATAAAAACAGCGTTTTGTGGGAGCCAAAACGTTGTCAACCTCCGCTATCGTTTCAACGGATAAATCTGGAGGCTGAAAACAGAAAACTTTTGAAATGTCTTGTCTCAAACTGCCTCTTTTTGAAAGAACCATTATTGACCTTTCAAAGTTTGTCATTCAATTAATCTCATCTTAACTACGTAATAAACATTTTCAAGATATGATTGGATCAAATTATTTCAATCTTTGCAGAACCTCGTCCCCAAATTTCAACGCCCTTCAGCCACCCAGTGGAGGCAGTGGAAGGGATTTAAATAGAAAGTGGGGCAACCTGAGATTGTGCATTTTTGAACGATCTCTACACAGTTTAGAATTAATCTAGGTCCAAGGACGCAGAGAAACACAAGCTTCTAGGCCCACCCCCAGCCACAGGGGGTGTGGTTCTAATTTCAAGAGCAATTTGAGTCTGCATATCGATGCTTTATTATACATCCGCTACCTTATTGCCCTGAAACTCCCAGGTAATGGGATAGGCTGCTTTGCATCTTAAAATTAGGGGTCTAAATCGATCCCATGCTTCGTCCCCCGTGGAACTTTCCCCAGAGGAAGGGAAACTGGAGCCTCGACCATTTGCTGCATTTGCAGCCGCAATCGAAGAAATGAATTCCACATTCCCTTTAGTCAAAATTAATGGAGGCTCATCCGGAGAGGGACAATCCAACAAAAGTTTGCTTCCTGTAACAATGGAACTAATTCCGGAACTGACACCACTGACACGGAATCCATTGTTGCAAAAAATTAAAAATCCCGTTAGAAAAATAGTTTCTGGCCTCATTTTTCTTTGTGAGGCAAATTATTTGGGCACTTTGCAATTGATTTATGCAACTTTTAGCCACTAATCACATTTTAACAAACGATAGCTTCATTTTGTGGTCAATTAAGCAAGAAGATGCTATTTTCCAATATCCTTTTGCTTTGGTTTTACAATTTTGGTTTATCCAAGAGTTGGCTGCAAATTTCAAAAATGACAATAAGCAAGCCAAGCCAAAATTTGATTGTTACTCTTCGCCTGTTGGCTCGCTAGTAAATTGCAGTTGATTGTTGACAGCAGCAAACGTTAAAGTTATTCCATCTCATTAGATCCCAATGTTTTTTTTACCAACAATGCGTCTTTGCGTGGTCTGGCCAATTTCAATTTGAAAGATGACAAACACTTTGAAGGAAATTATCCAATTTTTTTAGCAACAACCAAAGCCACAGGTAACAAAAATAGCCAAAAGTCTTTGAAGATGCAGAATTGCAACTGCGTCTTGTGAATTTGTTCTGACACAAAGTGAACCAGTTGGATTGGTAATTGCTTTAGCTTTGGGAGTAATAAATACGTAAAAACAGATCATTCACTTTTGCTCTGTCTTTAAATTCAAAAGTCAAATGGCCACTGCATGCAAAAGCTAAAGACTTGAATTTGAAGACCAGGAAGTAGGCGACTAACCAACACTAGATATTTATTAGCTCAATATTCAACACCAAAATTCGATGTGCAACTAAATTTAATGTTGGATTCAGTTCACTAGTTGACATAAAAAATGAGGTGAGAATTTGGCTGTCAAAAATTGCAGATTTGTGTCAAAAATCAAAATTGAGATTAGTAGAATCAAAATGAGGTGAGATTTGTCTCAAAATTGCCCCCGACGATAAAACATTTACATTTGGCTTTATGGCAATGTGAGCTCTAACGAATCTAAAATCGACAATGTCACAATTGTGGATGAAAAGCAATTAATTATTCGGCTTTGGACATGTCAATTGAACTCAATTGTACAATTGACTGAAATTAGACATGTATCAATTATGGGAAATCCCGAAGAGAAAATTTAAATTGTACATTTTTTGCAAGTTCCAGTAATTGCTAATAATGGCGATAAACACGCAATAGTTTAAATTATAAATGATTTCAACATTTAGAAGAAGCAGTAAAAAACGCTGAACAATCCAATAATAATTATATAATCAAATATTTCAATTGGTGTTACAAATAAACATCTGCAAATAAGGATCGATATTGAGCATAAAAAAGGACACGACGTCGAGATGCTACTTTGTTATTTTTACACTCGGCTAAACTTTTTCCATTGTCTATTTTTTGTTTGGGTGCGAAGAAGATTTTTAGCATAGTGACTTACATTTGTAATGTAATCATCCCGTCATATATCCCCCAGTTAATGGGGACAGCAAAAGATTTATTATTTGCTTAATTATAACTCAAGCGGTACTTGTAATTAGATAAATTAGCTGGCTTTAATTTAAGTATCCCCTCCGGCCCCCAAATTTTAATTGTTTTCAAAGTTAATGATCATTGTTAATGTTTACACAGATTTCCAAATGAAATTGTTATTTTACTACTCCAGTTTTTTCATGTTTTGTACACATAAAATTTAGCTACATGCACATGCTTTATCCTTTTGTCTGTCTTTCTCTGTTTACCATAAAAATCACGAACTACTTGATTACAGCCGTTTGCAACGTACGAAGTATAATTAAAAGTGCTCTGCAAACAATCGCAAAATCTATTTACCTTCCAGTCTCTGGATTGCTCTACATTTATGGTAATGGCAAATAAATTAAAATCTTTAATATCGAGATCAAATCAAACATTTCGATTTCCAAGATTAAATCTTTATTAACATACGCAATCAAGACTCAATTTTAGATAAATTAAGGGATAAGAGTTGCAAATTGAATCGAGAGATAAACTCGTGTGGACTTGAATAATGGAAAAAGTTTCCAAAATTTAAAAACAAAAAGCTTTTAATAGCATTGTTAAAATTCCAACAATTTGACAGGGATGCATTTTAAAAGATTACGCAATAAAATTGCAAGTTTTAAACTTAAACTGTGCAAACAATTTAGCGAATCTTCAAAACGAAGATGCAAAAAATGGTATTTGTGGTGGTTGGTGCCTGGCAGTGCCACAAACAACAATTTAATTTAATGAAAGCCTGTTTGCAAATTAAATTACAGCTTCCTCAAACTTAAAACTAGTCCTAAAAATCGAAAAGACGCTACTTTAATTGGCGAATGATAAATGATTCATTTATATTTCGCGTTGCATAAATTAATTTAAAGATCCATGAAAATTGTGGTAAATTGGCCGTGAATTTTTTGTATGCGAAACAAATCCCGTACGAAACAATATAAAAATGATTTAGGCAAAAATTCAATTGACTTTGTCTCGTTCCGTTATTTGCATATCAAAATCACACATTTACAACATTTATTTTATGCCATTCCAAGTTCTGTCTGTCTTTGGAAATGGATAGCTCCTTTTAGAATATTTATGCTCAATTTCACCTTTGTAGCCCCACCCCCTGAGTGGGGGGAGGGGAAATACAAACTGGGGCAAACTGAGATTTGACAATTTTGACTTGGCAAAACTGATTTTAGATTTTATAGCCTCTCGATTACAATCATTTGCAACTGCAATTCTTCCAAGTTTCAATTTCAGTCTGACAAAGTACAATTTAAGATGTGTAATGGGAAGTGAATGAACTCCCATTGTTGTACCCATCTTTTGTTAACAATCAAAATTGATATGGGATGAAATAAAATTCAAATCCAAGTAATTGATCTGTTAACAAAATTCCACTGCATTTTTACCCCTTCTTTCGAATCACACGCAATGATGCAATGCAATGGGATAAAATTGAAAATTTGAAAAAGGTACAAAATGAGAAATTCTTTATGGCGAAATGTTTAACGAATGTAATCAAGTTTTGGCGTCCCATACTTATCTTAAATATTTGAGCATGCGGACAGATAAACTGAAGACAGAAGGTCTTTATAAGAAACCAGATTGTTGATAATTCGGCATGGGCGTTGGTTGAATTTTTTGCAGATGTCACGTAACTAGTGCAACAAGTAGATTAATGAACAACAATCATCAACAATGAGACGTAGCAGTTGTGTGTCATGTAAATGTATCGAGATAATTTATTAATTTCAGGTTTCATTGACTGAGGGCAAAATATATTTAGAAGCTTGTAATTTACAATTTGAAAATTTACAATTGCTTCTGTTTCTCGCCGCTCCCCAATTTTTGAGATATAAAACTAACTAATTTTCTAATTATGATAAAAATTATTGCTAAAATGGATGAAACGAGAGTGCCCAGAAACAAGATGACATCCACTGAGTGGTATTGAGTGAAATGGAGTTCTCTGGCTGGAGATCGGAGATGAGGAGCTCCCTTAAATTCCAGAACATGATTCGTCCACCACAACGCTAAAATTTTGTTTTATTTAATTTGAGTTTTAGTTAGATATATCAAAATAACCTCGTTCCATTGGAGTATTCATCTGGCTTTTGAAGACGGAAGAGAGAAGATTCACAGTTTGTTTATATCTGCGGAAAAATCACAAAAGCGTTTCAAAAGTCAACTTTTTAAAACAAAACGCAAATACTTTGGCTGATCCAAAATTGCTCGAACGTTTGCTTCTAATTCTTCCTCACTAAAATTCCAAATGTCCATCTGAATTCCAAATCCTTGCTGTTCCGCATATTTTGCGTTGGTGAACTGGTCAAAGAAAAATGGGAATAGAATTGAGGGGGCTCCGTGAAAAATCATTTGTTGAGTGCTTAAAAGACCTGGAAATCATTCGAGACGTCAGAGTCAAGCGAATTTACTTAGAATGAGATATTACCCCCGTGACTTATAAACAGACGGAGTTTTGGATGTCCTAAAATGTCCTGTTGAGGCAGCCAGTTTCTGAGCAGAACGTTTTGGCTCAATCCTTCAATTCGTTCCTCAACCCATTTCCAAATCACCCGTTGTTTAAGGCTAAAAAATATAAAGATTTTGAAAAATATTATTTGTTTCGACTCTAACAACGAAGGTTATATCAAAAATTAAGCAGTTTAAAATTCATTACCGTGAAAAAACTCGGATAAACTTGTCCTTAATTTGAATTGGAAGTGTGGAGCCTGCGACTAATGTTCCAAAGCTGAGAAAAATGAATCCTTCGTCCCCTGACCCATTTACAAATTGTTCTAGATCTTCCGGAAGTGGTTTGGGCTCTATGCAATGCAGCCCCCCAATTTCAATCAACTGCGAACTCTGACTCCGATGATACGTTGAAGTAAAATGCGTGTTGGTCATCAGTAAACTCATGTTTCCATCCATTTCCTCAACTAACAATAATTAAAATACATGCATGGAACGATTCTAGGATAACTGCGCCCTGGAAAACTGCAACTGCGGAAAACTTAGCCCGCCGAAAAATTTAAGCCTGAAAATACAAATTGTAAAGGATACGCCACTTAAATTTAAGGGAAATTAAACTTAGCAAGGGCTATGAGACTTATCATTAGATGGAACTACTTAGATTCCTCATATTCATGTGCAAACTATGCAATCCTATGCTAACTTTCCATTCAAATCTCAGTAATTTCAGATAGTTGCATAATTTCAGCAAATTTTATGCACTAATTGAAAGTTTATAACCTAATGAAATTGATATTACCAAAAAAAGGTCAACTTTACAATTTAAATTTACTGGAAATAGGTGTGAAACTTACTTTATGTTTGTGAGTCTAAATCTACTTCGATAAGAGGGTGCCGAATAGCCAAGCTTAACCATCCCAGCAAACATGTGTTCTGTAGCCATGGATTGCGCTATCTGCATGGAGACGATAGAAGAACTGGCTGCCTCACATGGTTGTGTCCACCAGTTCTGCGTGCCGTGCCTGGACGAGTGGATGGAGCAGGACCCGGCCATCGACGACGACTGGGGGCAGCACCTGAAG